>CAWUFW010018634.1:0-214202 GCA_963921515.1 Calotriton arnoldi | reverse complement strand
ATAGAGCAAAGGCCAATGGCCAGTCCATTGTCAAAGTTCAAACAGGGTGACACTGGCAGATGTCACCCTACGCATGCCTGCACAAAACCAGGGACAATCCACTAGGAGGGGCAACCGGGGGGCAGGCCAGGCACCGCAGGGACAGGATCAGGGCTCACCAGGGGGAGTCAGGGAAGGGGTGGTGGGTGCTGGAGAGCCACTGACAACTGCAGTGGAGGTGTCTGACATGGTGTGTGCCGGCACAACTGGGGGCATGACTCAGATGTCGTGGGTGCCGGCACAACTGCAGTGGACCCTGCAGATGGAGTGGACAGGTCCGCCACTGCAGTGCCCAAGTCAGACAGGGCGGTAGTGGACTCCACTGCAGTGCCTACCTCCAGGGGAGGAGAATGGGAAACAGGCAAGGTGGGTTGGACAGAGGGGGAGGACACCCTCACCACATCAGTGGCACAGACAAGCGCAGCGAGGGGTGTGGTGCTGGGAGAGCAAGTGGCAGGGGAGAAGGCCTGATCCTCTTGGGGATGGTATATCTGTGGGTGGGGGAACCTGGGGCAGGGTGTGGTGGGGGCACCTGTGCAGTGGGGGCCTGAGGGATGGAGGACGGAGACCTTGTGCCTGAGCTGCAGGGCGGTGGCGGGGTCTTGCTCTTAGGACTCCGGGGGACTTGCGGGTGGGGGCCTCAGTCCGTCTGTGCCTGGGGGAGGGTGTCCGGGGGCGAGGGGCACTCTGCTCCGTGTGGGTGGGCTTCCTCTTCCCCCGGGATGCTGGAGCAGCTTCATCGGTGGGGAAGAGGCCGAGGTCACAGAGGAAGAGCTGCTGTGACTTTGGGGTTGCAGGTGAGGCAAGGGAGGGTGCTTTGGAGGGAGAGGGAACTGAGGACTGCGCAGTGCATGTGGATACGTGTGTGTGTTCCAGGGCCCCATCCCCTGTGAGTCTGGCTTCAGTCCCCTGAATGTGCGTGCGTGTGCGTTTTGTCATTGGCGTGTGTGTCAGTGTGCTGGATGTGTGTGTGCTGGTGTGTGCCTGTGCCGGTGTGTGTGTGCTTGGGACGGGTAAGGTGCTGGGGAGTGTGGATGGAGCAGAGGCAGGAGGGGTGAGGGACCGTTTGAGGAGGGACACTGCTGCCGTCAGGGAGGAGTCCATGGACCTATTGCCCCTCTGTAGGTCAGACATGCCCGATGAGATGCCCTCCATGAACGACACCAGCTGAGTCAACAGCGCGGTGTGCGCATGGAGGACACTCAGCATGGCTGTCTGCCCTACATGGAGCTGGCGAAGGAGGTACACAGACTCCTCACTCAGGGCAGCAGGGGACACAGGGGCAGGGGTGCGGTGCCTGGCCCAAAGGAAACACGCTCCCGGACATGGGAGCCTCCACGGACCTGGGGAATGGGAGCCGATGGGAGGGCGGTGGTGGTGCTGGTGGTGGCGGGGACAGCAACACTAGCTGGGGTGTGGTGGCTGCTGACACCCGCCTCCACAAGGGAGTCATCCTCCGAGTTGCTCTGGTCCTCAGCTGAGGTGGATGCTGCTGAGGACTCCTCGGTGTGGCTCCCCTCGCCCTCCGTGCCACTGGGTCCCTCCGACCACTCCTCGGCTGCTGACCCAGTCTGGCTCTCTGGCTCCTCCTGGTCCGTGGAGCTGTCCCCTTCCGTGGCCGTGGATGTATCTGCAAACAATGGGGATACAGACAGACATCAGTCACCTGCACATAACGCACTCACCACTGTGAGCACAGCACATCACAGAGCAAGCCCTGGCATCATCAGTTGTACATTGCTAAAAGTGCCCTAATTGAACAGGAGAAGTCAATTGTCAGTCTGATGCCAAGCATGGCACTCACATCCCACATGGCCTTGCACCCATCTGTCTGGTGTCTGTTGGATTGCAACACCCCAGTGTTGACACATGCACCAAGTACACAGTAGTTGGACAGTGCAGAGGACACGGTGTGGCATGTGGACATGCACACATCACAGCTCTTGCCACTGAGTCAGTACAGGTTTCCGGATGAAAGGGATGCCCAGAGTCAAATAGGAAATGCATGTGATGCATACCAGCGACAGACACCATGATGCACCCATGTCCTGATAGCCAGCGCCACTATGGTGTGCATGTAGCACATGTCACTCCCCTGCAGGACCACCAATCAGTAGACACATGCCATGGCGGAGGCATGACTGCAAAGTCATACATCACTGTCTCAGTGATGTATGACTTTGCAGCCAGACAACAACACTCTGCACTGTGTAACAATAGTAGGTCATGGGGAATGCAAGTCCTGGAGCTGCACAAGTGCACATGTACATCCCCCACAACACATCCTCTTAACCCTCATCTGTCCAGGTCATACCTATTGGACATATGGTAGACCTGTGACACTACCCTCTGAACCTGAGCCCCTCACACTCTGCTGTGCATGGGGAACAGCTGCCTGAACTTCACATTCACATGCCCCAGTCTGCATGGGCAGCTGATCAGACACCTATGTGTCACACAAGTATCGTCTCCTATGGTCACATCTCCAGTGGCATGCTGAGCCCCTACCAAGAAACTCCACAGCAGTCCTGGCGACTAATCCACAGCACACTGACACAGAGGCAGACACCTGAGGGGTCAAATCACTGCGCACAATGTGTCAGCTGATACACGGGAGTGGGAGTACAGAGTGTATTGTATGGCCTGGAGTAGGCATGACTGTCCAGCCCCACATGAATGAGGGATGAGCCCTGGACTGTAGGCAGCTGGCTAAGTATGTGTGACACACGTCATATACATACTCCTGGGGCCCAAACATTGTTCCCACCCGCAGCATGGGTGTGTGCCAGATACCCCAGCCACATGTGGTGGATCAGCTCAGCAATTGGACCACAGATCAAAGTAACACGCTGAATACATGTCAGAATACAGGCATTGTGTAAGCAATGGACCCACCCATGATGCCCACCACAGAGTCAGGGAAACAGATGCTGTCTCCCACCTTGAGTCAAGCAAACTGCAAGGACACAGTCCTAAGTGACAGAATTCCCTGCATGTAAGGGCCACACCTGGGTATCAGATGAGGAGTGGGCAGTGCACAATAGAGGGACATGGCTCCTGGACAACATGACTGCTGTACTGTGGCAGTTTAACCAGGCCCGAGGAGGGCACATAGCATGTTAGACAGAGTACACAGTGCAGTCTTTGACTCACCCCTCCTTGCTGCTCTCTGGCCTTCAGCTGCCCATCCAGGTCTGGAAAGACCACCGCCAGCATCCTGAGCATGTGGGGGTCAGGGTCCGTGTTCCGCCCCTCCTGCGAGGAGGCGACAGCTTCAGCTGGACCCGTGCAATCCTCCGGGTCCAGCCCCGAAGGTCCTGCCACCTCTTTTGGCAGTTGCGGATCCGGCGCTTGTAGACCCCCACGGACCGGACAGCCCGGACGATGTCCTTCCATATCTCCTGCTTCCGATGGGCAGAAGCCTGTCAGGATGACAAAGTGATAAGGCCATTACTACACATGCAACATAT
This sequence comes from Calotriton arnoldi, assembly GCA_963921515.1. NCBI lineage: Eukaryota > Metazoa > Chordata > Amphibia > Caudata > Salamandridae > Calotriton > Calotriton arnoldi. The sequence goes on along the minus strand of CAWUFW010018634.1, from coordinate 210,693 downwards.
CCGTGCATGACACAGTTGCATATACATGTCGCAATCACAGGGGCACATGGTGTACACAGGCAGTGCACGGCTGCCCATGGACAGTTTTCCATAAGTCACTACATGGTATCATTGCATGGGGAGTAAAACCCTGTTCAGAAGCACTGTCACTGCACCATACCTGTCCAGTGCAAGTCACTACACACTATGGGGGGTGACAACTACTCAGTGAGCCTGCTAGCCAGTGGCGTGCAGACTCTCAGCCTTGCTAGTCAGACAAAATGCACATTCAGAAAGGCAGTGCACAGGACACTCACCTGCTCCCCTGGTGTCCCATACAGCTTGCTGTACTGTGGAAGTAGGCTGTCCAGCAGGGCCTGGTTCTCCTCAAGGCTGAAGGCTGGGGCTCTCTCCACAGTACGTGCCATTGCAGGGTCCAGAGGGGCAGAGACAGCAGCAGTGCAGTGGCAGATGTCGTCCTGGAGCATGTAGTGCAGGCAAGTGGGCTCTCAGGGGAACAGCCAGCAATATATATGTGCTGGAGAGGCAGATCCTGTCCCTTGTGTCCAAAGTGATAGGTCCAAGTCGTTTGCATCTTCTGAATCTGGCCAATCCATGGAATAGCAGCACCAAAACACGCCCACAGCATCCTTCAAATCTTCAACTTCATGACATACATGATTTTGCAACATTGTTGTGGGTGACCAACTGAATTCCCAGCAACCGACTCGTTCGAAATTCGAAAACGCGTCCGTTGCCAGGCAAGCCCATTGTCAATGGGTGCGCACCGATCGGTCCATTGCGGTACAACGCGCACAGGGGTACAACGCGTACCCGCACACATTGAAGGCAATGGGCCGGCCGGAGGCACCGATCGGTCCATTGCGGTTCAACGCGCACAGGGGTACAACGCGTACCCGCACACATTGAAGGCAATGGGCCGGCCGGAGGCACCGATCGGTCCATTGCGGTACTAACGCGCACAGGGGTACAACGCGTACCCGCACACATTGAAGGCAATGGGCCGGCCGGAGGCACCGATCGGTCCATTGCGGTACAACGCGCACAGGGGTACAACGCGTACCCGCACACATTGAAGGCAATGGGCCGGCCGGAGGCACCGATCGGTCCATTGCGGTTCAACGCGCACAGGGGTACAACGCGTACCCGCACACATTGAAGGCAATGGGCCGGCCGGAGGCACCGATCGGTCCATTGCGGTTCAACGCGCACAGGGGTACAACGCGTACCCGCACACATTGAAGGCAATGGGCCGGCCGGAGGCACCGATCGGTCCATTGCGGTACAACGCATCACTGTACATGTGACTGGCATAGGTCAGCATGCCTGTCTCAGATGGACATATGCCAGCCACAGATAGCTCCCAGGGAGTGAGGGGCACACCTACATCACGACAGCCTGTCCAAACCTTATCATAAGGCATGTAAGGCTGCATTTCCTATTGTGTGTATGTTGGTGTACATGTTGTCCTGTGGGTGTCACCTGTGGGCAGCCACCCCCAGGCTGTGCACGTGTTCATGGGGACAGGATCCTGGGTGTTACGTGTACGTGACCACTGTGATGTGCAACTGTTCATATCTGTGCATGTGTCATGGTCACATTTCACAGTGGTGTTTGTGTATGTCATGTCACATACCCCGTGAGTCCCATGTGGGACTGTATGTTTGAGCCAGGGTGTCCCAGTGGCACAATAGTGATGGCCCTCCACAGTCTTTGTGCATGTAGTGTTTACAATGTCTCTGATTTCATGTGCACAATGGGAGACAGTCTCCACATCCACGTTGTGTGTGCATGGACTCTGATGTTGTGCGTGTGTGTCACAGACGTCCATGTCTGTCCTGCCATGGCAAGTGTGGCCACTACCTGTGGGGGTCATGTTTGTTTTGCTGTGGTGTACACATGATACTCCAGGTGATGCCAGTGTCCATGTGGCATTACAGGGTCCCTGGGAATGTACCTGTCGTTGAGCTGTGGTGCCTGGGGCACATCTGTCCTCACATGTCACTGTGGGGGGTGACTATGACACGGCATCATGATATCCAATGGGCCAACCTGGGACAAATTGATGCCACCTGTAGGACCGTGTTGACAGATGTTGGCCATGTATGTACCATACATGTCCTTCCGGTACTGCACACTTCATGTAGTTGTGCCTCATGATGATGTATGTTGGGATCTTGAGTGTGTTCAATGCCGCATATGTGGGGTGACTGACGATCTTGCTTACTTCTCCTCTGCACTGCAGGGCTCCTGCTGTCCATCGGCCATTCCCAGACCTGGCAACGATGGTGGAACGGGACAGCATCCGACGGTACCGCTTCACCAGGCAGCTGATTGAGGATTTGGCAGTGCAGTTGTCCCCACATTTGCAGCCTGGCCGGCCGTATCCTACAGCGCTGACCCCCAAGGTGAAGGTGATGGCAGCCCTACACTTCTTTGCCACCGGTACCTTCCAACATACTGTGGCGTCTGCTGGTGGGATGTCACAGACCATGTTCAGCCGTGTGCTCCGCGATGTTTTGGCGGCAATGTTGCTCTTCCTGAACCGGTACATCTATTTCCCTAGACTGCGACGACTCACTGACGTGAAGAGTGACTTTTTTGCCCTGGGGAGGATGCCGCATGTCATTGGCTCCATTGATGGGACACATGTGGCTTTGGTACCACCACAGGCCCAGGAGCAGGCCTACAGGAACCGCAATCACTACCACTCGGTCAATGCACTGGTGGTGTGTCTTGCAGACATGACCATCACACACGTGTGTGCCCGTTTCCCTGGTTCAGCACACGATGCCTTTGTGATGAGGAGTAGTCGCATCCCCAGGATGATGGCACAGATGCAGAACCAGCGTGCCTGGCTTGTCGGTGTGTACTGACTTTGTGCCATTGTGTGTGATCTGATCTGTAGTATTCCGCCCACTTTTCCAAGTCAGCTGATGTGCACTTGTCTGTCCGTAGGTGACTCGGGATACCCCAACATGCCGTGGTTGCTGACACCCCTCAGGAACCCTGTGACACCTGCCCAGATGCGCTACAATGAGGCACATGGTCGGACCAGGAGAGTGATTGAGCGGACCTTTGGTCTCCTGAAGAGCCGCTTCCGCTGCCTGGACAAGACCGGAGGGTCCCTCCCATATGCCCCTGCGAAAGTGTGCAAGATTATCATCGTCTGCTGCATGCTCCACAACCTGGCAGTGCGGAAGGAGTTGCCTCTCATCCAGGATGACGATGACCAACATCCGCCACCTGTGGAGGATCCTGGCCTGGACCAAGATGCCAGTGACGATGATGATGATGATGGTGATGGTGATGTCCGCACACAGCTCATCACCAACTTCTTTAGCTGAATGTGAGTATCCTGAGGTGTCATGTGAATGATGTGAGTTGGCATGATGTGTGGGTGGGGCTCTGGCGCTGTTGGAGTGTGTCCATGGGCTACTTGACTGGATGTGTGTTGCGATGTGTGGTTACAGGTGGGCTGTACTCCCCAACAGTGTTGACATGCTAACTTGGTTCTGGGTGGGTATCTTGTAACATGTATTGTGCATGAGTTTTGCTGTTCTGTCCTGTACTCCATTGCTTTTGACTGTGTGTCATTTCTGTCCTTCACAGAGTACTTTCAGATTCGTTTGGTCAACTGTGTCCACCGACGACGTGATTGCACATCCAGGCTGGTAGCTGTTGTGTCCCTACAGGTGATGTGCGCCACACCCATGGACTTCCTTCCGTCTACAGTTGTTGACTGCGTGCCCGCTACCAGGTGGGGTTACCTTGCATCTGTAGTGGTTACGGCATGTTGCTACTGTGTAATAAACCTGTGCTTCACTTAGTGATGTGCGTTGTCTGTGGTCACACATTTGACTGCCATTTGCTTACTGCACCTGTGGGCTACTTGACTACAACTGGGAATGGGTGTGGTGTCTGTGCATTGCACCGTCTTCCCTGGCAACATCAGTGTAGGCAATGAGTCAGATGGCCTAGGTGTGTATGTGTTGTGTAGCCCTGGTGGTGTGTCTCCCTCATATGTGTCACGTTGCCTTTACTCACATGCCTGTGTTGTCCTTGCTGTTGCAGTTCGCATACACAGTGTAATTTTGCAGTTCATCATCCCCATAACAGCACCCACGTTGGAATCACGACAGAGGCAAGTATGGTGTATTAGTGTGTTTATTGTGATACATTTGTGTAAATAGTGCATAGGATGTGTTGTGCTGTACATGAATCTTGCAATCCCAAGTTCCTAGGTGAATTGAAAGTCCGGGTAGACAGGATCCCCAGTATCAGGGCCACAGTTGTCTGACACATTGGTCCAACTTGTACTCCCCATGCAATGTGTGGGAGTAGTGTTGCCGTCAACAGGGTGAACAGTCTGTGCACAAAGGCGAACATCCAGAACAGGTTCAGGCTTCCTGGGAGTTGCGCTTGGCCATCGGCCTCTCACTTTCCCCTCCTCGGACGACCCCTCTTCTTGGGGGGGCCCTCAAGTGCAGGCTGCTGCGGTGCAGGGGACTCTCCGCCAGAGTCCTCCTCCCTCCCTGTGGCAGTTGCAGTTTGTTCGGTACCAGATGTTGTTGGCACACAGGGAGGTGTGGACTGGTTGCTGTTCATCTGGCGGAGGCATTGTAAAATGTCCCTGTGCACCGCCGTCATCTCATGCAGTACATCCCACTTGGACTCCACGCGGGACATGTGTGAGTCCACACGGGACATGTGTGACTCCACGTGGGACATGTGGGAGTCCAAGCGGGCATGATGGGCAGCCTGCTGCTGTTTGATGTCTCTGAGGAGCCCCACTACCTGGCTGAGCTCTCCGGTGCTGGACTGGTACGCATCAGCTATGCGTACCAGTTGTGGGTCGTCATGCACACCAGCAACGTCTGCAAGCAGCGACCTCTGTCTCCCACCCCTCCCACCACCCCTGCTGACATGTGCAGTGTGTGCAGTTGCACGCACAGATAACCCTGGTCCACCTTGGGGGTTGGTGGTGGTGGTGGTGTCCATGGCCCCAGGTTGGTCCAGGGTCACTGCGCTGGTGTTGCTCCTTATTCTGTCCATGTCGGCAGGGATGGTATTCGTGGTGACAGTCGTTGTAGGGGTGGGTGCAGGGAGTGCAGCTGGTGGTCCTGCTGGTGCTGCAGCTGGTGGTCCTGCTGGTGCTGCATGTTGACTTGCACCGGATGTGCCAGGTTGTTCATCGTCCGAGGAGGACAGAGGCTGTACGATGCCAGTGAGCTCGGCATCCTCTTGAGCCTGGGACTGGGACTCCTCAGCGTCTGCTGCTGTGTCCCCATCATCACCTGTTTTTGGGAGACACAAACAATGTATGTCATGTTTCTGCAGGCATCAGTGGTTGACACACATGACAGTTGTGACTGTGCCTCTGGGTGCGGGCCTGTACATTGCATTGTCCTAAGTCGTCACAGTCAGGGGTTGATATTGGTGTGGCACATTGTCCTGCATTATTTGGGCATTTCTATGTATTTTCTGGGGTGTGAACATGGTCTGCATTGCTTGTGTTTGGTTGACAGCCAGACCTCCTTCCCACCCAGCCAGCCAGTCAGTTATCCCACCATGGAACGTGCTTGCGTTGCAGGGAGTGGAAGTTGTCTCTCAGGATGTCAGTCAGTGGTGTCCTGCTGTTTGTTGGTGCACAGTTGGCAGCAGGGCCTTGTGCTCCCCACAGCAGTAGCCAGTGTCAGCCATCTTGTGAGTCCTTCTCCACTCCCTGTGATGTGAGCATGGTTCAGGGTGGTGTTGATGGGACAGTTGTGGGGGTGAGCTATGTCTGTGACTACGACTCCCATCATGCCATTGCCTCCACCCCACTTGCCAGCATTCCCATACTTACTTGCTTTTGTGTGGAGTTCAGTGGGTGTGGGTGTGAGGGCAATGGCAAGATGGCTGACAGTGGTGTCCTGCTGTTGGTTGGTGTGCAGTTCCCAGCATGCCCTTGTGCTCCCCACGACACAGCAACAGTGTCAGACATCTTTTATGGGCCTTTACACTCTCTGTGGGATGTGCATGCGTGAGTGTGAGCTTGCTGGGCCATGTGGTGGGGGATGTAGGGCTGTGAGTACGACTCCCATCATGCTATTGCCTCCTCCCCCCTTCCCAGCATGCCCATGATTCCTTCCTTTTGACTCTGCTTCCCTGTGGGTTGGGCTGGCTGTGCTGACAGGATGGCTGGGAGTGTTGTCCTGGCAGTTGTTTGGCTAAGAGTCCCAAGAGTGTCCCTGTGCTTCACACAACATAACCCAGGGTGGTGGTGCTTTGTGGGATCTTGTGTTAGGATGGAGGGCATTGCATTCTACCAGGTGGGTACTGTGGAGTTTGTGTTGGGGAGGGTGTGAGGGGAGGTGCTGGTGACTATAGTCAGTGCTGCAAGTCCCCCTTCCCACCCAGCCAGCCAGATATCCCACCATGGAACGTGCTTGCATTGCAGGGAGTGTAAGTTGTCTCTCAGGATGTCAGTCAGTGGTGTCCTGCTGTTTGTTGGTGCACAGTTGGCAGCAGGGCCTTGTGCTCCCCACAGCAGTAGCCAGTGTCAGCCATCTTGTGAGTCCTTCTCCACTCCCTGTGATGTGAGCATGGTTCAGGGTGGTGTTGATGGGCCAGTTGTGAGGCTGAGCAATGTCTGTGACTACGACTCCCATCATGCTATTACCTCCACCCCCTTCCCAGCATGCCCATGCTTCCTTCCTTTTGACTCTGCTTCCCTGTGGGGTGGGCTGGCTGTGCTGACAGGATGGCTGGGAGTGTTGTCCTGGCAGTTGTTTGGCTAAGAGTCCCAAGAGTGTCCCTGTGCTTCACACAACATAACCCAGGGTGGTGGTGCTTTGTGGGATCTTGTGTTAGGATGGAGGGCATTGCATTCTACCAGGTGGGTACTGTGGAGTTTGTGTTGGGGAGGGTGTGAGGGGAGGTGCTGGTGACTATAGTCAGTGCTGCACGTCCCCCTTCCCACCCAGCCAGCCAGATATCCCACCATGGAACGTGCTTGCATTGCAGGGAGTGTAAGTTGTCTCTCAGGATGTCAGTCAGTGGTGTCCTGCTGTTTGTTGGTGCACAGTTGGCAGCAGGGCCTTGTGCTCCCCACAGCAGTAGCCAGTGTCAGCCATCTTGTGAGTCCTTCTCCACTCCCTGTGATGTGAGCATGGTTCAGGGTGGTGTTGATGGGCCAGTTGTGAGGCTGAGCAATGTCTGTGACTACGACTCCCATCATGCTATTGCCTCCACCCCCTTCCCAGCATGCCCATGCTTCCTTCCTTTTGACTCTGCTTCCCTGTGGGGTGGGCTGGCTGTGCTGACAGGATGGCTGGGAGTGTTGTCCTGGCAGTTGTTTGGCTAAGAGTCCCAAGAGTGTCCCTGTGCTTCACACAACATAACCCAGGGTGGTGGTGCTTTGTGGGATCTTGTGTTAGGATGGAGGGCATTGCATTCTACCAGGTGGGTACTGTGGAGTTTGTGTTGGGGAGGGTGTGAGGGGAGGTGCTGGTGACTATAGTCATTGCTGCAAGTCCCCCTTCCCACCCAGCCAGCCAGATATCCCACCATGGAACGTGCTTGCATTGCAGGGAGTGTAAGTTGTCTCTCAGGATGTCAGTCAGTGGTGTCCTGCTGTTTGTTGGTGCACAGTTAGCAGCAGGGCCTTGTGCTCCCCACAGCAGTAGCCAGTGTCAGCCATCTTGTGAGTCCTTCTCCACTCCCTGTGATGTGAGCATGGTTCAGGGTGGTGTTGATGGGCCAGTTGTGAGGCTGAGCAATGTCTGTGACTACGACTCCCATCATGCTATTGCCTCCACCCCCTTCCCAGCATGCCCATGCTTCCTTCCTTTTGACTCTGCTTCCCTGTGGGGTGGGCTGGCTGTGCTGACAGGATGGCTGGGAGTGTTGTCCTGGCAGTTGTTTGGCTAAGAGTCCCAAGAGTGTCCCTGTGCTTCACACAACATAACCCAGGGTGGTGGTGCTTTGTGGGATCTTGTGTTAGGATGGAGGGCATTGCATTCTACCAGGTGGGTACTGTGGAGTTTGTGTTGGGGAGGGTGTGAGGGGAGGTGCTGGTGACTATAGTCAGTGCTGCAAGTCCCCCTTCCCACCCAGCCAGCCAGATATCCCACCATGGAACATGCTTGCATTGCAGGGAGTGTAAGTTGTCTCTCAGGATGTCAGTCAGTGGTGTCCTGCTGTTTGTTGGTGCACAGTTGGCAGCAGGGCCTTGTGCTCCCCACAGCAGTAGCCAGTGTCAGCCATCTTGTGAGTCCTTCTCCACTCCCTGTGATGTGAGCATGGTTCAGGGTGGTGTTGATGGGCCAGTTGTGAGGCTGAGCAATGTCTGTGACTACGACTCCCATCATGCTATTGCCTCCACCCCCTTCCCAGCATGCCCATGCTTCCTTCCTTTTGACTCTGCTTCCCTGTGGGGTGGGCTGGCTGTGCTGACAGGATGGCTGGGAGTGTTGTCCTGGCAGTTGTTTGGCTAAGAGACCCAAGAGTGTCCCTGTGCTTCACACAACATAACCCAGGGTGGTGGTGCTTTGTGGGATCTTGTGTTAGGATGGAGGGCATTGCATTCTACCAGGTGGGTACTGTGGAGTTTGTGTTGGGGAGGGTGTGAGGGGAGGTGCTGGTGACTATAGTCAGTGCTGCAAGTCCCCCTTCCCACCCAGCCAGCCAGATATCCCACCATGGAATGTGCTTGCATTGCAGGGAGTGGAAGTTGTCTCTCAGGATGTCAGTCAGTGGTGTCCTGCTGTTTGTTGGTGCACAGTTGGCAGCAGGGCCTTGTGCTCCCCACAGCAGTAGCCAGTGTCAGCCATCTTGTGAGTCCTTCTCCACTCTCTGTGATGTGCGCATGGTTCATGGTGGTGTTGATGGGACAGTTTTGGGGCGGGCAATATGTGTGACTGCGACTCCCATGATGCTATTGGCTACACTGACTTGGCCAGCATACACAGAATTCCTTCCTTTGAGTGGTCTTCACTGTGTGTTGGTGTTGTTGTGGTGGCTACATGTGTGGATGTGTTTGTTAGTTCTATTTGTGCCACTGCCTAGCTGTAGTTGTGGTTGTGTTTGTACATGTGTTGGCACAGTTGGATGTGACTTTTTTATGGCATGTGTTGTGTTTCTCTGACTGACATACACATTTTGGGATGATTCTGTTCTGGTTGCTGTGTGATTGCTATGAGTGCATGGTTTGACTCTCCCCTTGACAGTGATGTGTGTGTGTTTTGTGGCAGTATATTGTGTACATTTGTTGTGTACTCACCAGGCTCTGGGATGTTCTCTAGTCCATATACGCTCACTGGCGGAAGGATGGCCCGCACCTTCTCCTCCCAGGGCCTGAGGTATACTGGCTTGGCAGGAGGGCCACTGCCGGTGTATTGGCTGATGAGGTAGTCTTTCTTGAGCAGCTCCCGGACCCTCCTGCGCACGTCATACCACCTGTTCTGGATGTCGGTCTTTGTGCGCAGACATGGTGATTGGGCGTTCACCCTGTTGATGATCCTCTCCCACATCTTGGTTTTCTGCGACATGGGGGTCTGTTGGACCAATGTGCCAAACAGCTGTGGCTCTACCCTGAGGATCTCGTCTACCAGGACTTCCAATTCACAATCTAGGAACTTGTGATTCTTCTTGGGGGCATGGTGATGGGTGGTGATGGTGAGTGATGTGTGTGTTGGTGTGCAGGTGAGGGTGTGTGAGTGTGTGTTTTGCTGGGTGTATGTGAGGTAGGTATTTGTTGGTGTGCTGCTGGTGTGTGGCTTGTGTGAGGGATGAGCTGTGGGTGTGTGGTTGCTTTCTCTTGGGTGCTGGCAGTGGAATGGCATTTGCAAAGGCTCATGGTAGTGATTTGTGTCCTTTATATAGGTGGAGTTGTGGGTGTGTCTTTGTTCTCTGTCCCCACCCCCCAGTATTTATTGGCTTGGTAATTGCTTGTTTGGCCTTTTTTGGGTGATTTTTCCTTTGTGTTGTTTGTGTATGTTGGAAACGTTCTTGTGACCGAGTCGGACCCTGCATTGGTCTCGTATGGTGTTTTCCGTTTCGTTCACGCTGTGTTTGTGCAGTTTTCTATGCTGCGTACGCGTCGGTCGCGGTGTTTTGTGTTGCTTCGGCTCGGTTTTGTATGCGTGTCGGTCGTACGGCTTGTCCTCCGTCCGACTCGGTCGTGGTTTTCGCGCCTTGCATCGTACTTTGCGGTTTGGAGTTGGCGTGTACGTTTCGGTCGGATTTATTCCGGGTGCGTGTCGGTCGGTTGGATTCGCGTGTTTTTCCGGCCGGATTGCTATTTTCCGTGCGGCTCGGTCGGTCGACTTGGTTTCGTTACGTGTCGGTCGGATTTTTCGCGCCTTGCATCGTACTTGGCGTGTCGGGCGCCACGGGTACGTGTCGGTCGGTATTTTTCCGGATCCGAGTCGGTCGGTGCTTTTCCGGCCCGAATCGGAATCGACCCCATAGTCATAGACTTATACACCCAGTCACAGGCCTACTCAGAGACTCATACACCCACTCACAGACCCACTCTGACACTCGCACACCCACTCACAGATACAGAGACTCATGCGCCCACTCAAATACATAGTTAGAGACTTATACACCATGTCACAGACCCAGTCAGAGACACCCATTCACAAACTCACTCAGATACTCACGCACCCACTCACAGACCCACTGAGAGATTTATGCTTCCACTCACACACCCACTGATAGATTTATGCACCTACTCACAGAACTACTCAGTCTCATGCACCCAGATACAGTCCCAGTCAAAGACTGATAAACCCACTCACAGACCCACTCAGACACTCGTGCACTCATAGATCCAGTCACAGACACATGTACCCATTCACATACCCACTCAGATACTCATACATCCACTCACATGCCCAGTAAGAGACTTATACACCCACTCACAAACTCACTCTAAGACCCATGTGCCCACTCATATACCCACTCAGAGACTTCTGCACCCACTTATAGACCCACTGAGGGACTCATGCAGCCAGTCACAGACCCACCTGGAGACTTATGCAACCATTCACATAAACCAGTGAATCATTAATACACACTGTAATAGAGATATTGAGAGACTGTCAAATGTTTTTATAGAGTTATTCAGATAGTGATTTATCTAGTGTGATGGTTAGAATGAATTATACAGTTATAATTTTTGAATGTGGTGGTGGCAATTGAATTCCTGTCTTTGCTTTGCATTTTCACGATGTATCTGGAGTGATCACGGGCACCGAGGTCATCGCAAGTCCCGGCATCACTGCGAAAATTAAAAATAGGTCTTAGAGATGGTTTTTATAGAAACTCATTAGAAAAACATGACTTTAGACAAAACAGTAATAAACCCCTAGTGCCAAAAATACTCTAATATGTGTGTGCATATATGTGTTTTTCAGGCTGCAAATGAAGGCGCAATCGTAGCGGGTACTGACTTCAACGTGACTCCAGGCAATACCACGTACACGGAAAATTGGTTTTAGAGATGGTTTTTATAGAAAGTCACTAGAAAAACATGACTTTAGACAATACAGTGTTAAACCCCGTAAAATATTGTAATATGGGTGCATATATGTGTTTTACACTTTATGAAAAAGGTGCCATTGTCACGGTTAACGATGTCGGTGTGATGCCCTGAATAACGGTGAAAACAGAAAATAGGTTTTAAGGATGTTTTTTTTTTAAGAAACTTAGTACAAAAACATGAGTTTAAACATGTTTTTTAAAGAAGCGTGTATATATTAATATGTGTAGTGCAATGTTTAGAATGGATTTTTTTGTTATTATTTTTGCATGTGCTGGTAGCCGTTGGATGCCTGCTTTTGTTCTGTGATTTCGCAATGTATTCGTGACCATCACAACATCGTTGACTTTGTCACAAACATTCCCAATAACTGAAAAAAAATCTTTATAAAGAAAATGTACCATATTTCAGGTACTAGGGTGGCTCTGACAGGATCCTTTGTGTTGATTGTGTGTATATGACAGCTACACATAAGACCGGAGGCATAGTTTCAGGTTACTTAGAAACACCCTTTTGCCTTTGTCTGTAAAGTGCACTCTATCTTTTCTATAAATTCCATGCATGTCAAAACGCGGGTTGTAGTTGTAGATTGAGCCCACGTTATGGTCTCTGAGGAATGCAGAAACAGTTTTATCAACATGTATCTTGACTTTGTCAATCTGTGGACAGAATTGATTTGACCACTTCCATTTCTGTCTTTGGCATATATTAGAGTACACCAAGACAATGTAAGGGAAAAGCGACATTATTTCTGCAAAGGTATCCTTCATTGGGATTTTCAACCCTACCCCAGTTTGTGTGCCTAGGTCATTGCCACCATAGTGCACAACCATAAGGTGAGGAGCTTGGCAATCCACAACGGTTTTAACACCAAATCCAGCAACTGATGAAACTTTAACCTTCTCTGGCCAAATCAAGTAATCTGCAAATTTGGCAAACCCAAGTCCCTGTCATTGCCTCTCTTTTTTGCAGCCTCTTTAGCCCAATAGACATAGCTGTGGCCAAAAGTCCATACTCTAAGCATTTTGAAGTGAAGGAGCAATAGCAGTCAGGAGAAGGCTAGACCTGAATGAGGTAGTTTTTCAAATGAAAAGTAGTTAAAATGGAGGTGTTTTCTTTTTTTTTTTTAAATATATATTTCATTGGATTGTGTCAGCATGTAAGTGAATAAAATTAGGTAGTGTGTTGGATGCATTATCAAGAAGTCCTATTATTGTCTGTTGTTTAAAAAAGAAAATGTAACATAGACATGGATATGCTTTAAATTTTAAAAACTGAAGCTAAATATCGGTTTGGACTCGAAACGTGCAGAAACAGAAATCTCGTTTTGAAAGAGAGGGAAACGGTTAACAGATGTTACTCATTCACATGTAGGGTAGTCTAAAGTAAAAGACATGATTCGATTTGCTGTCTTTCTCATGATCACAGAAAGTTGAAGAGGTTGCCATTTTATAATTGCGTTGTATGAGAGTGGTGTACCATTCTTGTGCTTAGTTTTTACAAATCTTAACAGTGTCAAAACTATCCAGAAAAAGCTAAAACAACAAAATAACCTACATACTCAATTCACTGGTATGTATATAATCTTTTAATTATGTAAAAAATGCACATTATAAATGAAGATGTATATGGGACTTTGATAAAAAAGAGTATCACAGTGATATGAAAAAAAAAAATATCAGATTAATTGTATCTGGCAGAGGGTATGTGTTAAATATGTTAGTACTGTTGAAAGTTACCATGAGCAATGCCTTTAAAACTGACAATGTTTTAAATGTCTAAGCATCATGTGCAGATCAGACAGATCTATGTTATTTGCATTCTGGGAATTGTAGTACTTTTAGTCACATTATAAACAGGAGTAGTGTAGTCATGAAATAAAGATAAGAAAATGTGCTGATCCTGTATATAAAATATAAAGTAGTAATACTTGTTAGGTATGTATTAGGAAGTGTTCATCAATGTGTTTTTTTAACTTATATGACTGGTTTGCATGTGTTTAGATGGTGAGATACGTTTTTTTCTGGTTGCATATAGTTTTATGTACGATGAGACTTTTGAGTTTACTTAAAGATGTAGAGAACTATATATTTTTGGAAAGATGGCCTGAAGGTGTATATCTATTATGAATCAAATATATGTTTACATGGTGATCTATGTTCTTTAAGGCTGTTCAAAATGTCATGTTTATTGTGAGGATAGTGCATTTCTTTAAATATGATCTTTTTAAAATTGAGGAGGTTAATATTGCAGAATGTCTATTGAGGGTTTTTGTGCTAACTTCACTTGGTGTGTAACTTTTCTTTGAGAAATGCTGAATACATGTTTTAAAGACACAATAAATATTTGAAAAGTGATGCAGTTATGCCATTAAGAAAATGTTTTGTGCTTTAAAAAAGTGAGAATTGTTGTTTTCAGTTTTAGAAACTTACTTATGCATGTACACGCTGAGTAACAGAACAATGTAAGCTCCTAGAGAGAGATGTATCCAATTGTATATCAGGAGTGATATCTAGACATCACTCACACATAGCTCAGTAGAAAAGGATAGATGCACTAAACCAGGTAATTTCATACTGAGGACTTACACGATGAGTCATAGATATAGTCACAACTGTTACGTGTCTAAAAGAAATGGAGGTACTTTCACAGTAAGCCAGGCAGTACCCAGGCACTGATCCTCAGCCACTACTCAGGCATTCATCGAATCACTCATGCACTGGCTACACACTTATTTAATTACCCAGGCACTACATATGTACTCTTGCAATCACGCAGGCACTAATTGTGTATTCATTGAACTATGCAGGCACTACCAATGCATTCATCCAATCACCCAGGCACAAACCATTCACTTATACAATCACCAAGGCTGTACCTATGCAGTCATTCAAACACCCAGGCACAACAAATGCACTCATCCAAACACCCACTTAAAACCCACGCACTCATCAAACTACTGAGGCACAACCCATGCACTCATCTAATTATGCAGGCAGTACCATTGCAGTGAACCTATCACCCATGCAGTACCTATGCACTCATTCAAATACTGACGGAATACTGTTGCACTAATAAAATCACCCCAGTAGTACACTTGCTTTCATCCAATCACCCAAGCTTTAACAATGGACTCATGCAATCATTCAGACACTAGTTATGCACTCATCTAATCAGCCAGGCAGTACTGATGCACTTATTCAAATATTCAGGCACTATCCATTTACTTCTCTAAACACCCAGGCTACCAGTTCACCCAACCAAAAACACATGGGCAGCAGCCATGTACTCATCCAATCACTGAAACACTACTCATGCACTCATCCAATCTGCCAGGCATTATGTATGCACTTAAATAATCACATATGCACTATCCATGCACTCTATAAATCACCTATATAATATGCATGCACTCCTGCAATCATCTAGGCACTAGAGTTGCACTCATTTAATCATCCAACCACGATCTATGCATGTATTGAATTATTGAGGCATTAGTCATGCACTTATCGAATCAAATCAAATCAAAACAAGGTTTATTCGGTATATAGAAATATATCCATAAAAGCATTCTACAAAGAAAATCAATTCATCATAAATTTTACAATTTTTCCACAGTTAAAAATTCTCAAGGAACATTTCTCATGTAGACATTTTCACCCTAATTAATTTTCTTAAAGCACGTTCTCCACATAAATATAAATAAAGCATACTGATTATATTTACATGTCATCACAAGAAGCAATAAAGGATAAAAGCATGCAATAATTCATAAAAGAAGAAGATAAAAACTCAAGTTACCGCTTATTATCATTAAAAAGTTATATTAAGAAGTGTAATGGGACTAATATAGACTGCTAACAAATATATTAAAATATACAGTCTATTCAATTTCATAGTTCAGCGTTTCCAAGTATGAAAGATCCTTTCTTCGTTTAATAGCCATTTGAATAAAAAGGATAACCACATTACGAGTCGATACATTTTCCAAATTGAAAATTTGATAAAAAGCGGATTTATAGGAATACAGTCTATTGGCAATGAAAAGTGGTCGTAAAATTAATTTTCTTATGTCCCTATAAAAATTACAAAAAAGTAAAAAATGCAAAGTGGTCTGGGAGGATTTACCATCACACGGGCACTTAGGTAGATTAGAACTCCACTTACCCATTTTAGGGAAAGCTATCTGAAAGTGGAGCATACACAACCTTAATCTTGTTAAATAAAATCTGTGTTGTACGTTTCTTATAAAAACAAGATACGGCTGGGTGCCCGGTGAGAATGGGCCTCCACAATAGGATCTGACACATGATTTTTACTCAGTTCAGCTACCCTCATTGATTCTCTGGATTTAAAAAGTCTCCTTTTTAACTCCCCTTTACTATGGGTCTGGATGCTCTCAGGATCTTTAAAGTTAGTTGCCACGTTACACTCAGTTAAAAGACTATAAATATGATGTAACCATGGTATTTTCCTACAGTGATCAAGTTCGAGGCAATCCAGGATTATAGCTTTAGTAAAATGCGTTTCATCTTTAATCCAAATTCGGTACCACAGTGTAAGAGCAGCCATACTAATCAAATCACTGAGGTATGGTACATCTGTCTCCTTATGGACTATATAAGTGGCTGTTGAGTTAGGAACCGATAATACCCTTCTTAGAAATTTATTTTCAAGGATTTGTAATGGGGAGGTATCTACCATACCCCATAAGGCTCCACCATAACATACCACTGTAGTGCACTTGCTACCATATAATTTTAAAATTTCACGTACTGGCTTATTGCCTATTTTATGGGAGAATCTAAAGATAGCCTCACTTGATCTCAACATTTTTAATTTACATAAATTAATATGTGTGCTCCATGATCCTTTGCTGTTAAAAAGTAACCCCAAATAAGAAAATGTGGATGTCCTTTCGATAGGTACTCCCCCAACATAGTGGGTTCTACTCTTGGCTTTACTCTTCCCACACGTCATGACTAATGTTTTGCTCAGATTTATTTTTAGATCTTTTTGAGTCATGAAGTTTGTAAAATTATCAATCAAGATTTGGAGGCCGTTTGCAGTCCTGGATATTAGGACTGCATCATCTGCATATAGTAAAACTGAGGTTACACGTTTGCCAACAATGGGGGCAACAGCTTTCAAACTCTGTAATAAAAAGTCAATATCATTAATATATATTGCGAGAATAAAAGGGGGGCAAGGACACAACCTTGTCTAATCCCACGGGTTACTTTAAAGTGTGTTGTGCATTCCCCATTCTGACCGTAGTGTATCTTTGAGGTTAAGTGAGCATATATCTGTGATAAAAACCTGATAATGTCATGTGGGGCGCCCATCCCTTCTAGTGTTTGCCATAACTTAGTGTGGTTCACTAAATCAAACGCACTAGAAAGGACAACAAAACAAGGATGGAGTAGACCTTCTTTGGCAAGGGTGTATTTCCCTATAAGTAACTCGAGGTTAACGCACTGCTCAACCGTTCCAATACCCCTTCTGAAACCATACTGGGCTTCAGTTAAGATGTTTTTGTCTTTTACCCAGCATTCCAACCTGGCTAGCAGAACTCTGCCCAATAGTTTAGAGGTTGAATCAAGAAGGGATATTGGACGGTAGCATTTGCGCTACCTCTGTCGCCTTTTTTAAAAATTGGGACGATCACGCTTTCAGCCCATGTTACAGGTAGCACCCCATCAATAGTTGCATTAAAAAAATTAACTAAAATAGGGGACCAAAAATCAACATTATACTTAAAAATATCAATGGGAACCCCATCCGGTCCTGCAGCCTTCCCACTTGCGCTATTCTTTAGGGCAGTTTTAATCTCTTCTACAGTGATAGATTCTATATTAGCAGTATTAAATAAAATAATATTGCGATTTTCATCTGTTTCAGTGATCTGTTGTGAAGGGTTAAAAATATGTTCAAAGTGAATTAACCAATCTTCTGACATCACTAATGTATCAACCTTGGCAGATGAAATATCATTAAACAAGGGTTGGTCTATAGATTTCCAAAATAAGATAGAATTCTTAGTCTCAGCTGCTTGGATCAGACTATCCCACGCATTCTCCCTGATTTCCATCTTTCTTGAATTTAAGGTTTGCTTATAACATTTCTGAAGGATGCAAATTCTTTTCCTATTCCTAGGGTTTACTTTTAATGCTTCCTTCAAGTCCCTATTTAGGGCTCTATTACGATGGCGGGTGGACAAAGTCTGCCCGGCGGGGCAACGGCCAAAGGGACCGCCCGCTATAGGGGCGGCGGTCCCGTACCAGCAATTATGATGCCACCGTGGCGGTGGCATCCCCTATTCCCAGCATTGTGGCCACAATGCTGGGAATGCATGTTGTGCATTGACATGCACAAGGTGACAGGCACTGCGCGGTGCCTGCCACTTTGTCCATGCCAATGCAGGGGGGTACCATAGGTACCCCCCATGTGCACCCCCCAACCCCCCCAACAGCGAAGACCACATGCCTTTCCATGGCGGCAACGCCACCATGGAAGGGCTGCTTCCGCCATCATCATAATATGGATGGCGGTGTTATATTATGCATGTTTTCCGCCCGGTCGACGAGTCGACCGAGTGGAAGCGGCGGACGGTCTTTCCGTCCGTCGCGGACCCCCAGCCATCATAATATGGCGGGGGTCTTTCTGGTGTGGATGGCGATGGCGGGTGGTTCGCCCCCACCGGGCCGGCGGTGGCTACCGCCGGCCCGGTGGGGGCGAACCGCCCGCCATCCTAATGGGCCCCTAAGTCTGGAACATTGCTGATTAAACCATTGTGGGCAATAATCCCTATTTTTCTTATTTTTAACTTTCAAATCTTTGGAGATTTCAGCGGAAATGTTTTGAAAGGCCATTACAGTATCGATATTACTAGAGAGTTTGTCCAGGCATGTTTTTATATGATGATTATTTTTTAAGACTACATTCTCCATAAAAACTATAGGGTTAACACCTGTCCACTTGATAGAGATCCCATTTTCGCCTTGTGTTTTAATATCGGCAGCGGAGATACATGCCTTCGCTGTATAATATAAACTAGAGTTCAACATTAACAAGAGGGGGTTATGATCACTAAGCAGGCTAGGCTGTATAAAACATTTATCAAGGAGGTACCTGCATTTCCTTGATATTAAGAAGTGATCAATACATGAAGAAGACCTTGCCCCATCATATGTATGATTAACATGAATTCCCTCATGAACACCCGGCTCCATGGTTTCTAGATTATATTTATGCATGACGTAGTTAATTGTTTCCCCATAGGAATTATGAGGGAAATGAGAAGTATGATCACCTAGTTCGTCTTCATAACCGCATTGGTCCCCTGTAAAAGGATTACATAATTCACTATTAAAATCACCAGCCCAAATTAGTATATACTCACCCCCCAATCCCTTCAAAAAATTATCCAGCTCTTCCTCCATTGTTATAATTATCCTGTGTCTCATGTTATCAAAAATATTATTGTAAAAATTAATAACTACGATATTCTGCTTTCCTTTGACACAGAAGAGTAGGAACTGGTAGTACTGTGAATTTGTAAGGGATTTCTTTAAGGTATTTCTTTAAGGTCAGGGGAGAGGACACCGATATTAATACTGCTAAACCTCCACTCGCTCTCCCAGCCTTAGACGTAATTGCTTTGGTAAAAATAGTTTTAAAACCATTAATAAAAAAAGCTTCTGTGAGCCATGTTTCTTGCATTAAAATCAAAGTACAATACTGTATGCTTTTAAGCCATACTATGTCATGTAATTTATCTTTAACCCCTGCAACATTCCATGACATAATTTGCAATGATCCAACCGTGAACAACTAGTTGGATCTATGCCGGTCGAACTGATACGAGGGGTGGGATTGCTGCAAACGTTTATTTGCGCCACATCTATAGGTGCTACTTCTGTGCTAATAGGGGAGATAATATGGTTACCTTCATTCAATTGCGCTGCTTCTACACGCACTTCTTCTATCGGTGTACTCAAAGACTTGATAGTATAAATACTGTCATCCAATTGTACAGCTTTTGAGCCCAGTCAATCGAACTTGCTACAGCTTCTTAAAGGGGCAAACCTATTCGGCATAGATGGTATCATGTGATTAACAGAGCTATGTTGGGCTCTACCAGTTAGGTGGGGCTGCTCGGTTCCAGATCTATAAAAATATCCAAGAGGTACTGCAATGATGGTATCATTTGGGCGATCGCATGGCCAAATATTTTTTGCTGATGCTTCTTCCAATAAGCAGCCCACCACTTCGGGTGGCGAAAATTTACTACACCGCAGTCCCCTTCACATGACTTTTCCCTTTTACCCTCCCAACTAACTCTTCTTAACATAATTATTTCTTGAGATAAGAGCCTAGTGCTACAATGAGTATTAATGGAGAACCAGTGTACAACCCGGTTCTTCAACGATTCCCAGGATTCAGTGGAGTTGTCAGATAGTTTAGGGACATTTTTTAAAACAATAACATAGGGAGTAGCCTGAGGGGGCAAGCCAAGAGAGACCCCCTGATACCTCTTAGATTGTTGGTAACCTTCGGTTGCTAGATTATATTTAGAGCCATTTTGTAAATTACCATTCTTCATTTTAACAACAGAATGTAGTCTAGAAGACCCGGGTACTTCCTCTGTTTGTTTTACAGATGATTGGTGAATATTAACCATCTCTATTTCACTTACATGACTTTGATCAATTTGTAATCTCTTATCAAGGTTTCTACTAGACATAGACTTCTGACATATATTGGATACATTAGGTGTCCATAGAACTGCAACCAGTTCCATCAATTGGGTAATGTCTTTTTGCACTAGTTTTATTTCAGCCACAACACGCCTTTCAATGGTGTCAATTTTCCCATGTAATTTTTTGAAGAGTGTATCAATGCCTTGCATATATCGTATTGACTCTTCAAGTCCTGTCCCCATTTCCTTTCCGTCCGATTTTGTGATCTTCCCCTTTTTTTGGGTTTTTTGTAAGCTGTTCTTTGCTGGTGCTGTGTACTGTTTACACCTCTTCGCGGGTGGAGAAATCAGGTCAGGTGTATCTGATGCCATGGAAATTTCAAGGGGGGTTGTTAACACACAAGGGCCCGACTTAGTGGGATGATCTGACTTAGGAATGTTAGAACTATTATCCTTCAGGCTGTTACTCCTGCCATTACAGTTACTCAAGTCCTATACTTCAGGCTCAAAGCCAGCACTATTTCCACTATTGTGGTCTTCCAAGATTGACTTAGCCTCCTTTTGGGCAACGTTCAGGGCAGTCTTGGTAGCTGCCAGTTGCTCCTCTACTTGTACAATCTCACTGTTAATAATGCCCATTGCGCTTTTCAAATAATTTGTAATTGGTACAGTTTTATCAACGGGCTTCCCCTTAGTTGTTACCAATTTTCTCTTCCCCATTTTAGTTTAATGCGCTCCAATGCGAGAAAAAGAGGGTAAAGCTCCTTACTGGTACACTTGACTTCAAAACGCAGGGGCAAGGGATATGGCCCAGCCCTGCCTCGTCCGGTCTCTGACGGGCACAGACGGGCCCGCCCTTGGCCACGCCTGCGTCCCGCGCTGCGGGAGCCCTGTGTGCAATTTGAGTACCTCCTGGCACTCTCTGTGACATTGGCGGCGAGCGCGCCGCTTAGACTGCTGGGAATAGTAGTTTGGTCCCCTCGTGGCCCGGCGCCTCAAGGAATCCGGTGGCAACAAGAGGCGGTAGCTGTGGCGAGTTGCATACACAAAAAGTGAGTGAAGAGAGCTCCCGCGCTGCAGGAGCCATGTCTGCAATTTGAGCACCTCCTGCCGCTCTCTGTGACGTTGGCGGCGAGCGCACCGCTTAGACTGCTGGGAATAGTAGTTTGGTCCCCTCATGGACCGGCGCCTCAAGGAATCCGGTGGCAACAGGAGGTGGTAGCTGTGGCGAGTTGCGTGCACAAAAAGTGAGTGAAGAGAGCTCTTATCTTATCATTCAGGCACTACTCATGCACTCATCCAAACACTCAGATAGTAGTGATATACTCATGCAAACACACATGCAGTAACTATGCAGATATGGAATGACCCGTGGAGTTCTCACATACTCCGAGAATTATCCAGACACTACCTGTATCCTCAGGGAATCACCTAAGCACTACCTATGCACTCATTAAATCATTCAGGGAGTATTCATGCATTCAACCACAAACACATGTATTTACAAGATTTAGTAAGGAAAATGCAGTCTTTTAGAAACATCTGGGGAATTATATATGTAACCTATCACACATTCTTTACATGTACTCAGAAGAATTATTGAATTATATGCTCTGATAGAGATTAATGTGTAGATTTGTATATGCATTGTTTCCCAAAATTCGAATGTGATACATTTAAGTAGAAAGGTACTGAGATACTAAATACACCACTGACACAGTGGTAGAGAGGTATACAAATAGCTCTTATATTGTCTTTTTGGATTTACTGTGTTGAGACACTGTATGTGCTTCTACACTTTCATTGATGTTCATTTCAAAATGTACTACAGAGGGATGAACTGGTCTTTCACCATGTATAAGAGATAACTGAGATATGGTCCAGCTGTGTTCAAGGAGAGGGTGCTATAATGTTAAAAGGTAACTGATAAATAAAGTTTTGTGTTTTGCTTTAGGTTTGGTATATTGAAGTATGTGCAGGTAGCTAGGTTCATCTGTAGATTTAAAACTGCAACATGATATAAAAACAGTTTTTGTATTATGTGTAAGTCAGTAGCAAAGTAGTTTGTTTGTTGGCTAGAGTAAAAATTAAAATATACTTATATTTTTTTTACAGATCACTATCTACATAACTACAGATAGTTAGAATGCCTACAAACGTTCAGAGATAAAAGCAACAGAAGCAAATACAGTATCTCTGCAGAACTGAGACAAAAAAAGGGAAAAATTCAGAAAAAGTGGTGAAAGAAAAAGAGCTACTTGTAAGAGGACAAAGTCATTTCCTAAAAATATATGTGGACACCAGCAAAGATTACAAAATAATGAAAATAAAAACCAAACTATGAGAAAGAATAAGAGTGGACAACATCTATATTACAAGAAGAATAAACAATGTAGTAAAGATGGACACATCTTAACCAGGAGACAGAAACAGCTTAAGGAAATCAAAACCAGGATGTGTCATGTAGAGAGGTAGTAAATCTACTGAGAAATATGAAGAAGTATATAAGAAGGAGGAGAGAGGCACTGAAACAAAAAGAACAAGTTGAGGGAGTAATTGATAAGGCCTTTGCTTTGAAGAGGAAGCTTTTCATGTTGATTATAAATAGAATGAAGACTCTTGACAAAATAGTGTTGTACATGAGGAGACAAAATCAGAAGAAAACATTAGTCACTAGAACTAACTTTTGTATAGTTTTTAGTGGAGAACGGATACATACTTCTACTATAGACTCATTCTTTAATGAAGAAAGCTATTTCCAGGATAACACACTAGTTAACACTATTGATGAAATAGGACAATGTTATGAAATGGACAATGGCACTCCTAGAGCAAAAGAGGTGATGGTATCTAGAAATGTAGAACAAGTTATTGGAGAAGAGGTACAGGGAAGGCGTAGTCAGGCCCTGTATACAAATGTAATTGAAGTCGTGTTTGGAGTATTCAACAGTAATCCATTGATATACTAAGAAAATCTCTACATATCTTTCCAAGGCAAAGTTTGAAACACAAAATAAGTACTTTACAAGGATTCGATCCTTGCAAGGTTAGAAAGCATACAAATTTGGAGGGACACTCACTAGCTTGTATATAAAAGATAATGTGGCAAGGCGCCTTTCATCATTTCAGGATGTAAGCTGTACACCTCTCAAGAATGTGAACTTTAGTTAGGATGTTGTACTATGTGAAAACTCCTGCTTTATGGTTAGGAGAAATGAATAGGGCACTTTTGTATGGTAGTGTGGCAGAGGTAGGAAAGGTTTGTGATGAATTGCGGTTTCATTTCTTTTGTCTAGAACAGGACTCTACGGAATATGAAGAGTTGATAACAGGAGGATTTGCAGAACAGGACACATGTATTATAGTTAATAGCTTTGAAGAAAAATTCCAAAATTTAACACAGTGTGCTCTGAAAAACCAGAGTATGTTTGTATATGATGTCGACACACTCACTACAAGATTCAAACATGGACTGTGACTTGTATTTAAAAAGTGAAAAAGAAAATAATGATAACTGAGAAATGTTTGCTGTGTACTTATTTGTAGAGGAACACTTTGTCTTGTCCACACACCAAGTTACATGTAAGTACTGTTACAATAAATTAATTGATTCCAGAACCAATTTAAGGTTTAAATGCTTGAGTGAGCTCTTATCCAAAGTATACTTCCATTTCAGGCTATAGTCCGTATCGAGCCAAAGACAGGTTAGTTACCACCAACAGAGCTGCAGAAAGGTCTAAAAGGTAGAGTAGTGTTCTGGATTACTTGTGTTTTCTCAAAATATTCAGTAGGATGCTCAAGAATTTTTTACGGTAATGCTAGGACTACTAGAGGAAGAAGATGTGAATAGAAAAACTGCTGCAACAAAAAAAGAATAAAGATTAAAAAGTATGGCTTTTCGCACTCTTTAAAATTACATCCACAGACTGCTCCCCGGCTGTCACGATGGTGTTATAGTTCATGTAGAAGATAGCAAAACGCTTTAGTTCTGGTGACATTTCACTGCATCTTCTCTGCACTTCAGTACAAAAAGAAGAAGTGGTCACAGTGGAAATACAGTAATCGCTAAGATAGACATCTCCTTGAATAAATCAATTATCCAATTTAATTATGTTTAACTGTATTTACATCCAAATTTTGATTTGCAAAACATCAAAGTACTTTTGCTAAGTGCTCCAAGGAAGAGAGGAATGAGTGCTCAAGGATGTGTTTAGGTGAGGGTTATAGAAGAGGAGAAAGGACAATGTGCAGTATTTACATCGTAGATTGATAATGACCTATCCAGCCACATTGTGGGCTACATATACATGAGAAATCACAGAATTACACAGACACAGTAAATTAATTGCTGTCGACTATACGTGACAGTAACCCCGGTACAGGTACAAACAATGAGACCGTCGACGTTTCGACTCTAATAGTAGGTGAAGGGAAGTTTGATCCTTAAGGTAGGGTCTTCATCAGAACGTGAGGAGACACCTAAGGATTGTTTAAAATAAACTATATTACTATGTGTGATGGAAGCGATGAATTAATGCAATTAATCAAGAAAACAATGTATGTTCATCTTTACTCCACCTTACAGGAGTCTAGGTGGATCAACTCGCAGTGGTGGGCCTGTAGGCTCCTATATCAGGGAGGCGAGCGCTCGCATATTATTTGCGGCGAAAACGTGCTGGAAAATCATCAGAAAGCATTTCAGAAACTATCTAAACATGAACGTAAATTGTATTGAGGTCCAAGGAGGCCTGACAGCAATTAGCAGACTTACTCGGTATATGATCTTGTAAATAAATTCTTGCGATGTGGGCAAGAAGTTTATTCTCAATTTAATCTGATGCAGCCGTGTGCTCCAAAAGAAGGAATTAATCCCAAAATATCTAGCATAAGAGGAAAAACGAAATTAGGGTCCTGAAAGGCTCCTCAAAACTTGAAACAGAAATATCCAGGGACAATACTGGATCAGAGCCAGGGGAATACAAAGGGGAAAGTTAAATTCATATCATACTAAACAGCTACACTGAAATGTTATCTAAAATATGTCTATATATGTGTTTTACACTATCTCAAAAACACACAGTATTCGCGGTGTGTCCTTGGCAATCGCGACATCACTGTAAAAATCAAAAATATCTTGAAATATGATGATTAGTGTACTTTTTAAATAAATAGATGACAATTACAACAATAAGCGGTGCACCATGCAGATGTAATGTTCAATATCTAATTATAGAAAAAAAATACAGGGAAGTTATAATTAGGAAATAAAATTTAAAAAACCTATGAAATTCACTGAAAAAAACAAATGTTTCAGGGACGTTATAGTTAGGTTGAAATTTCACTCAAAAACCAGAGAAATTCAGCAGTTATAGTTAGCCGAGCTACCTATAACTTGCGCCCTGCAATGCACTGTTTATGACCTCACATATTACATCACTCATGACATGGTCAGCGACATCACTGATGCAATCACTGATGACATCTCAAATGACATCACTAATGACATCAAACGCAGAATCTCTCATGAAAAAGAACCCAACGGCGGACCTTCCAGTCTGCATCTCACGCTTTGTTTAGTCGATTAAAAGTTCTGTGCACAATTCCTCCAGTACCTGCCGTTGTTCAGTGCCCCTGTGTAACAGATCCTTGGTCAATAAAGCATATGGAGGTGCACCAGGTAAGGAAGTCCAATCAGGCGTATTGTATCAAAAAACCTTTATTTTATCTTTTTTCATCCTTTTTTTATCCTTATTTACATACACTGTCCAGCCAGCGCGTTTCGTTCCAAACACCATAGGAACTTCATCAGGGCTCAATCTTCTATGACTGTATGTGGTGTTCAAAGCAATGTTCAATATCCTTGTTCCAGCATGGTACGTTGGCAACTAGGGGATTTCCACGGGGCATCACCGTGCCCCTCGTTTGATACCCTGATAAGTATCCGTCTCCTCGGGTTACTGGAGTCTTGTCTGTGAAACACTGATTCAAATCCCACTATAATCTTTCATACACCCACTCCAACTTCCGCCCTACCATTCTCAAAACCATTGACACACCCATACCAGTACTTACACACCCACTCACTGATTCATAGGCCTACACACACATCCACTCAGTCACCAATATAACCACTCATAATCCAACTCACTCACTAATACAGCCACTGATATATCTACTCATACAGCCATACAGACACTCACACACTATCAGTCACCCATAGAGCTACTCACACACCTATACAGTCAATTACACAGCCACTCACTCACCCATACAGATACACACATACTCACTTACTTACTCATACAGATACTAACACATACTCACTCACCTATACAGTCACTGACACAAGCACACACTCACCCATATAGCCACTCTCACATTCAATCACTCACCCTTACAACCACTCATATAACCCATCACACACATGCTCACTCACCTATACAGTCACTGACACAAGCACACACTCACCCATACAGCTACTCTCACATTCACTCACTCACACATACAGTCACTCACATAGCCCATCACTCACTTATACTGCCTTTCATATACCCAGTTACTCACCCATATACCACAACACTCAGTCACTGATATAGCCATACACACACTCACTCACCCACACAGCCCCTCACTCATGCACTCACTAACCTATACAGCCACTGACTCACCCAGTCACGTATCCATACAGGCAATCATATACCCCTCACCCACCCACACAGACACTCAGACACCCATAGAGGTACTCAGACAACCAAACACTCACCCATATAGAAACTCACGTACCCACTCCCACACCCATACAGCCATTTAGACACCAACTGACAGACAGATACAGTCATTCACACAACCAATCACTCACCCATACATTCACTGAGACACCTAATCACTCATTTATACAGTTAGTGACGCACCCACTGAATCATCCAATCAGGCACTCATGCACCCACTAATCCACCAATACACCTTGGTATATATATTTAACACTCACAGCGCTTGAGTGGTGGGAACCAACATAACTAGCACTACTTTAGGTGGCTCAAAAAGACTACTGTGACATTTTATAGCATGGTCGGCAGTCTAGTCTTTCAAAGCTCTAGGACTACAAAAGAGGCTACCTGGACCAAACATGCAGTGCATAACAGGTCACTCTTCTTTTCCTCTTCCTTGATCACTCTTACTGTGCTTTAAGTAATTTAAAAAAATACTGTTTTAAGCCTGTCTGTGCCTGTCCACCAGGAACCCTGCTCTTTTTTTTAAAAAAAGGCAAGCAAAAGCCTCTCATACAATATACCAGCCCAAACCTAAAAGGTATTAGGAATGAGTCCATCTTCTCTTTCACCCCTAGTTTGTGCTGCACTTCACTTTTGCCTTTGGAACAGGATGACCTTCACATGTGCAGATCCTGCAACTTCATGTGCTCTCTCGCCACCCCCACAGAGGTTCTGAAAATTTCTTTGTGATAACAATTTCAGTCAGGTAGAGCACTCAACAGTCTGTTCCCTCCAGAACCTATCAGTAGAACCACCGCAAAGCCTCAAAGCAAACCAAATACAGCTTCATGGCCTTTATTGCAATGCACGTTCCATTCCAAAATATGCTGTTCAACTATGGGCTCTCCTTGTTACTGATAAACCTGATATCTGCTTTATTACCAAAACCTGGCTTCACCCCGCAGCATGTCCCTGTATCCATATAGCATTGCCCCCGAATATAGACTGATCAGACTAGATAGAGAGGCCAAAATTGGTGAGAGAGTTGCCATTGCCTTTCACAGTCCTTCCAAAATCACTTTATTGGACTCACTGCTCTCTGACTGGGTAGAGCCCTGTGTTTTTAAACTGGAGACACATACAAATATGGTCTAAAAGGGTGCATTAAATTACCGCCCTCCAGGTCCAAAACATAATTTCAGTTATAAACTGATTGAACATCTGGCACCTCACATACTGGCATCTGACAACTTCATGCTAATTGGGGTCTTTATCTACCAAGCAGAACTGGGCTAAGAACCAGAAATAGTATGTCTGCTTACAGACTTTGAATGATTGGGACTGTATCAAAAGTGCTCAAGCCCCACTCATACAGCAGGTCATACCGTGAACGTTATTTTTACCAATTTAATGAATCTACAGGTAGATTTTCCCATACCTATGGTCTGGATAGACCACTTCTACATAAACGTCCAGCTCTTTACTGGAGAATAGTAAGTCCATAAGCCAGCAGCACCTAAAATAATGAGACCATGGAGAAAGGTATCACTTCCATCTTTCATGCCGTGCTATTCCACCCCTCCATCCACATATCAATCTCGCTCTGGAAGAATTCCAGAGCTCCTTCAATCAGGCTTTAGATACCATTGCTCCTGCTAAACACAGTCGACCAAAACATAGTAAAGCACTCTCTCCTTGGCATTTGGAGTCTCTCAAAACAGAAAAAGCAGCCTGCAGAAACTCGAACAAAAAAGGAGAACCACAAAATCCCCGCCTTGCAAACTGGCCTATAAAGCAGCATTAGGGACCTACTACAAAAACATTAGTGAAGCCAGAAAGACCCACATAGTTGAAAGGATTAACAATGCTCGAAACTCAACTAAATAATTATGTAAGATTTTAAATGAATTCACTAAACCCACTGCTTGCTCCTCTCCCATTCCAGCATCCCCGTCTCTATGCGACAACCTCACAGACCACTTTGAGGAAAACAATTCTAAAGTCTACCGTACTCTCTCAAAATGGCACACACTGGTAGATTATTCTTCATTTGCCTCCTCAATCACTAACAACCAGATCCGCTTGGGAAATCTTGATCCTGTCACCTCAGAGCAAGTCTTCGCCTTGATGAATAAAATCAAATCGGGTTCACCAGAGGACCTCTCCCCTCCCTAAATCATGGTGACCCTTGCCTCAGCACTTCTTCCCACATTGCACATCTTTATAACCAGTCTCTGAGCACCAAAATCCTTCCTGCTAAATGGAAATCAGACCAGTCAAACCTATTCTAAGGAAACCTACAGCCGATATTTTAGAGCTAACCAACTATAGGCCAATATCATTGTTCTTTTTTCTCAGCAAAATAATAGAGACACTGGTAAACAAGCAGCTCATGTCTTTCCTGGAAAGCCACTCCCTTCTGGACCCTTCCCAGTCAGGGTATCGTGCCTCAAACAGCACACAGAAACGGCGCTGGAGGCTGTACTAGACACCATTCAACTCTCCCTGGACGAAGGCCACCCAGCTGTGCTGATACGACACGATTTATAAGCCGCATTCAACACCATCTCACACTCTATCTTCACCCAAAGACTTGTTGAGATAGGTGTTGGTGGAATAGCCCTTGGTTGGCTTGAAATCTTCCTTAGTGACCAGACTCAAACCATGCACCTGGAGTCCTTCAACTCCTGTACCATAGCCCTTGACAGGGGGGTGCCACAGGGATCGTCTTTGAGCCCCACTCTCGTTAATATCTATGTGGCCCTCCTTGCTCAAGTTATAAGGTCTATGGATGACACACGATAAAAAATGTCTATAGGATCATATCCTGAATATACCAAGATCAGATTTAGTGAATGCATGGAAAAATTGCTCTCTGGATATCGTCAAACTGCTTACAATAAAACAGTGGAAAGACAGAGATCCTGCTTTTCGGGAAGGCCCATTCCATATGGTCAGAGGACTGGTGGCCTCCAGACCTGGGGATGGCTTGCATCCCTTAAAAGGTAGTAAAAAACTTAGGTTTTCTGATAGATGACAACCTTTCTTTGAAAGAGCAGGTTAACTCTGCCTATGGTACCTGTTTTGGGATCATGTGTCTCCTGAGAAAGGCTTTTGAATGGCTGCCGCTCCAGACCAGAAAATACCATACTCAAGCACTCATTGTAAGCTGCTTAGACTACAGGAATACTCTCATGGTAGCAGTAAATGAAGCTCTCCTCGCTAAACTTCAGGTGGTGCAGAATACTTCTGCTCACCTTGTATGCAACCTTTTACCCCACACCCCCTCTGAGCCTACACTCAAATCTCTGCATTGGCTACCAATACAAAAGCATGTCCTCTTCAAACTCCTCTGCCTAGTGCACAAGTTACTATCTGGAAATGGCCCCATCTACCTACAAAACAAAGGCAGCCCGATATACCCACACACAGCCTAGGGTCCAGTGGGCAATGTTTGCTATGCCCTCACCGCATATGCATGGCCAGATACGGGGGAGATCAGTCTCATACTTTGCTCTCTACCAATGGAACAGACTACCAGTATATTTACGGTCCTGCCCTGACTTAACCCTATACAAAAAAACGTCTTAACATCTGGCTCTTCTGATTCTTCCAGATCCCTCCTTCCTGTTAATGAGCTATAGCGCTGAGAAACCCTCCTGGGGGTAATTCGTTTTGTGCTATATAAATTTAAATAACATAACTCACAGCTCTTGAAACTACCGCCAAGTTGCCATAGTTTCATCATAGACACTGGTGTTATTTACCTGAGGTGGCTGGACCATGTGTTTGGACACTACCATTCTGACATCCCTATTTTCCCTTATGGGGGTGGAAGTCTGTCTTCGACTCTAGGCCATGTTCATTCCTTTGTGAAAAACACGCATGCACACAGTATCATTAAGGAGGGCTCAAAGTGCACTGGTAATTTCCTGGGGTGCACATGCAACCCATAACAGAAACATGTGTAGTAAAATAAAAAGAGTACCCTTGAATACCGCATAAGAGAGGTGCCATCAAGAGAATACCTGGGATTTCCATTTTGTCAGAGTTTTGCAGCCAGTGAATGCCCACAAAACCACAACAACACCAATAAAATGTTAAACTTTGATATTACTAGTCCACCTCCAAGTACAGGGATGAAGGAAGCAGCCTCAAACTTTGCAGGCTTAGGAATACCTGGGGACCACCCTCCATTGAAGTCATGTGTGGCAGACTTGTGAGTGAATCCCTTGGACTTTTGCTGAGCTCCAAGAAGGCGGTTATGAAGAATTACCATCAGCCTGGAGCTGGTGGACACTACAACAATCCCACCACCATTCTTCTGTCCTACAAGGGCTATCAAAATCAGGAAATGATTACTAAAATGTGATCCTAACATGTCAAAAGTTTGGCAGGCCAATAGCAAAGGTTATGATAATGCCATCTAATTAGCGCCAACTCAGCCTCAGCCACTGCCTTGAAATTAGCAGTCACATGCTTGATGCCAGGGCCATGGTGGACAGAGGCCCTCAATGTGAAAAGCAGCAAATACTGAATCAGGATCAGTGCTTAATTTAAATTGTTGCTGGAGGCGGGCACTGGCACTCATTTTTGGGAACGTCACTTATTTTTCCACTTCAGGATTTTATCGAGCAAGAGAAATTAAAACAAACAAAGCGGAAAGACAGGGGAAGAGAAAGACAGAAATACTGTCACAAAGGGAGGAAGCAGGAACCTGCAAGAGTGAGATAAAGGGGCAGGGAGGGTCTGGTAGTGGATTAAAGAGGCATGAAGTGGATTCCAGACTAAGTAGCCTTGGTATTCAGCATGCTGACATGTAAAAGCTTCCGCCGCAGGATTCTAGACAGATCTTTAAACACAGGCATTAATTTTTCCCCACAAATTCAACTCTGATCAGAATGGCTCATTCGATCAATAGAATAGTAAGATCAAGTAAATCTGTTATCATGTCTACAATGAATATGTACAAATATAAATGCATTCAGTGGCATTCAAGATTGTTTGCTTTTTTTGGTCCTTCTGCAAATCTGATTGGAATTCACTCTTCAGTGGTTCGCCAAGTCAAGTCATAAAGTTTGTCAAATAATTGTAAGGTCTCTCTTGGGGGCCACAACAGGTAACAATAATGGAGCTATAAAAGTAACAAATTTGGTTGTGCTATTTTTGACAAGGAATTATGATATTAACTAATGGTACACCTTATTGTGTAAATATGTACTCTTCTATCTGCTGTAGATGTGCCATGTCATGAGCGACCATACATATTCTCAAGATTTTCCCAAATTTCGACTACTATTCCAAATCCCATTGTTCTACCTGTCTTTTCCTTAGAATTACTACTATGGAATGTTTAGCAGGCCAATCATCAATGCCCTCGGATATGACTCCTTGCTATTCAGTCTCACTATATATGTATGTGCTCTGTCCCTAAAATTGGTTTATGCAACATTAAGTATACACAGCATCACTACCGTGGGCTTTGATGTTTGTTTATTAACATGTTTTGCTTGGAATGTGTCCAGGAATATCTGTTGTGCTGGAATATACACTTTGCTGCAATTATTGTTTTTAATATTCTCTTTCCTCAATGACATCTCATCTAATTGGAAAAGTTACAATTTGCCAGAGGATATCCAACCGCTAATTGGTAAATTACTATAAATGACTACTTCTCAACACAAGGATATCTGTACTCTAAATGAACAGACAAGTCAAACCGATGCGGAAGTGGTTAAAAATACATACAGCAAATAAAAAAGAAGCTATCCTGTAAATAAGAGTAGTTGCGTCTTGGTGTGCTGGTGAGGTCTGTACCGCATCTGTAATTGTCCTATCTCCTCTTGTGCCCCAACACCAGGCAAAAGCTGCAACAGGCAAAAACATATACTGCCTTCTCTGCCTGGAAAGAGCGCTGTTGTTCCTGTTTGCATTTCAAGTTTTACTTGCTCTTGAATTCCATAACAGAATTTGATTTTCCCAGGGTGGGTTTCTGTATTTTCTTTTTCATGCAACATATTACTCAGTGCATACTGTGAGTCACATCTATATGTTTGTGTGTGTTCAAGTTGTGGGTGGGTGTTTATGACAGGCCAGGATAGAGAGCTGTTGCGTTCAGGCCGAAGGCAGTGTGAATGTCTCAGAGTTCCCGCCAGTGTGTCATAAAGGTGTTCAGAATAAATACCCAACTAATCCTTGGTCTTTCTGCAGAGCGCGAAAAGCAATGGTCAGGTGTGTCAAGTGTAAAGGTGGTTCTATGAGAAAGTGTGTAAAGGAGGTACACATTTGTTGAAATATTGACATAGTGAAAGTTAAAGAAAAGGGAGTGCTTACAGTTGAGTGAGTGTTTTGTGCGTGAGCAGGTGAGGGGAAAAGATGTACGGAAGTATGTGTAGAAGAGAGTGAAAAGAGGGTGCTGAAGGGAAAAGTGTTGATGTTTTAGATATGTAGATGATGGGTTTCAGAAAGATATCAGGAGAAAAAGAGCATAAGTGTCTAACCAAGAGACTACAGAAGAAAGTGGTGTAAAGCAGCAATCTGGAGTGACTGAGACACAACATGGGGGGATATTCTCAAGAACGTGCGATAATCATCGCCAAAATAGGCTAACGCAATTTTTCATATCGCCGTCTATCGTGGGAAAATAACTCTGTGTTAACATTGTATTCTCAACATGGCGGTAACATGCGATAGTTTCCTGATAACGCGTCAAATGTCCTCGATAAAAGTACCGGGACGGCGATAAAAATCTAAACCCTAACATGAAAAAAGTTGCAATGGGCCCAACTGCGATAAAAAATTCAGCGACAAGCAGCACCAGGCCTGCAAGTCCCACAAGTCAGGCGGGAAAAACCACCATAAAAGCTGCAACAAAAAACACAAACAAAACACAAACAACTGCGAAGCACCATGGAGGTAGCCGGAGCAAGGACAGAGGAAAACCGGAACCCCAGAAGCCCCACGGAGGACCAGCCTGGGACCTCAGGGTCAGGGAAGGGCAAGGAGAAGAAGAAGAGGAACCTGCGTTTCAGTACGCAGGAAAACCATATCCTCATTACGGAGGTGACAGAACACCACCACCAACTGTTCATCACCTCCACTGTGTCATTGGCAACTAAAAATACAATATGACAGTCCATCTTGGCCAAGGTGAATGCAGTCGGAGTGAAGAGAAGGGAAGTGGACGACTGCAAGAAGCGCTGGACTGATGTGAAGCGCAAAACCAAGCTGAAACTCGCAGCCAACCTGAAAGCAGCAATGCAGTCTGGAGGTGGGAGTCCAGCGATACACCAGGAGCTGGATGAGATGGAGGAAATGGTGAGCCGAGTCATCATTGGGGAGACGGTGGCAGGAGTTGGGGGACCGGACACTGCACAACATGACCTGAGCCAACAGCAACAGGGTGAGTAACGACCAGGGACTAGGGGGACGGGGGGAGATGGGCACAATGGCACACATGCACAATTAAGTATAGCACATCTGCGGACAAACCATGCCCAAGAGTCACAACTCCGACCAAGAGCCCAATTTACCCAAGTCTGCAACATCTCAGCACTGTATAAGCACAGAAGTGAAAGGCACACCGCCTGAAAGGGATAAGGGCCAGCCAAATCAGATCTGAAGGGGCAACACACCCACAAAGCAGCACACACACATAAGAATCAGAGCACCTCAACATTGACAACAATGTGGTACAAACTGCAACACTTTCACAACAGAACAGAGGACACAACTGCTGCCGCTTGTGTGTAGAAAATGGCCATTCACATTTGGCATAGCAGGAAACTGTGAGATGATAATGTACAAGTACAACCTCTCATCCCTGATGCTGTAGAAATGTCAACTGTCCCGCATCAAATAGGCATCTCCTCACAAACAGTCACAATGTACATTGTCATGCATTCTGTTAGTAAACTTGTACAATGCGTGAACATACATGTGAACACAATGTCAATCTGCATCTCCCCTTCACATTGCAGAGGGAGAATCAACACCTCCTGCAGAGCAGACCCAACAACTCAGCACTGATGATGAAGAGGACCTCCCCAACATCGACACCGACGCCCTCCAACAGCTCATGGACAGCTTCGGCACCCCACCTTCAGGAGCAGGGCAGCCCAGCTGCATCGAGGAGACCCCACCCCCTGCACAGACCACACAGCAGGAAGCACCCACCACCACGGCTGTCTCCCAGGACCCCCACGACCAACACATGGCATTCCAACGCTGTGTGTTAGAGTGCAGGGAGAAGATGGCTGATCAGCTGCGGGTGGGGTTCGACCTCATGGCAGCCAAACTAGATGCCATACGTGGGTGTCTAAGTCCCATCAGGTATGATTTACAGTCCCTAACAGACACCCACTGTCCGCTCCATGCTCTCCAACAATCCATGGCTGACATCGCTGGAGTCATGACTCTGAGCCAAGAACAACTGTCCAGTCAGAGTGGCTTCAGCGATGTCAGCCAGGAGTTGGGACACATAAGGAGATTGATGGAGAGCTTGGAGCGGATGCAGGCGGAAATAATGTTTGCCACGGCTGCACACCAGCGAGATGTAGCTGTTATCTTCCATGCCCTGCAGATCCTCGTCATGGCATTGCCGCCACAACGCCTGGCGCAGATGAATGCTGCTGCTACTACTCCATCCACATCTCCGCCCCCTGAAGTGTCAGTGGCACACAGTGCGGCAGACATTCCACCTCCGGCCCCTGATGTGTCAGTGCCACACAGTGATGCAGACTAAACACCACCACCCACATGTGAGGCACCTGGCACATCAGAGGACGAAGATGATGATGAATCTGGCTTTGTGGTAAGAATGAAGTGGCAGCATTCATATCCGCCATATGGCCTGTTTCAGCTTGGTTCTGCCCTCTGCACCATGCCCTGGAATAACACCTTCCACTGTCCCCCGATACACTCAGCGACACTCACCTTGGACCTCGACATGGACTGCCATATTTTGTTTGGATACCAATGACACAGCAATCACACTGCGGACTGAAGTCTTCCTCTTCCAATGAACTTGTCAATCCCTAAAGGACTCTGGCTGGCCCTCCACGGGGCAACAATATAAAGTGGGGTTTGCATGGCCCTGTACTGCTCCAGCTTCAACACTCTACTGAATGCGGATATAACATTCTAATTCACACAAATGTGTCATGGCTATGATCAATCAAGTATGAAAGTATGGATGAATGTAGGGACAGTGATTCCACAAAAAGGCAGTCCCTGGGTAATGCTATCAATGCACATGTATGGCCGTGACCCAGATAGGCAGTGAGACACACATTGTCATTCAAATCAACACTCATCACAGTTGAATACAAGTGAAGGTGCGTAGACTTTATTAGCATATGCGTGTCAGCACGGGCAAGATAAGTGCCACAACATGCAGACCAATGCTGCAGTATGTCAGAATGAGGAACGTTGCCAAGCACTGCTGTCCACTCCGGGGGAGTGCCTCAACTTTCACAGGTGTGTGTTAACCCGAGTTGTTGTCCGCTCATGTATTCGGAGTCCAGGCGAATGCAGCCATGTCCACTGTTGTCGTGGGATATGTGACCAGATCTCCAAGATGCAACAAGGTGTTGGGACATGTGCAATGGGTTCCATTCTGTTGTGGCTGCAGGTACGTAGTTACTCGTCCATGAAAGCGATTGCAGCTTCGTAGGCTATCATTTCCAACATGAGGTCGTTGTCGACTTCATCAAACATGACAGCGAGGCAATCCATTAGCAGGTCCGGACAGATGTGCTGCGCCCACCCCCTTACACCAATTAGCACTACAGCCCAATAGGGGAGCGGTTCAATGTGGTCACTACACACGAGGAGTTGTGCAATCTCCCAGGTCCAGCTGCCAGCATGTATGCCAAGTATCAAGGCATCCCATAAACAGGTATCACAGTGACACTCCTGGTCATGGGCCAACAGGGGGGGCACACACATGTAAAAATCCAGTTCAGCTACCGTCCTGTTGAATAGGCAGACATCCATGGACCACTCGAATATGCACGATCGACAATGCAACACAGGCTGAACGCAGGTGACGTTGGCAAGGCGGAAGCTTAGCCGGTAACTGATCTGCAGCACTGCCAATGGCAGTGCCCCCAGTAAATGCAGCATAAATGCACGGTACAGTTCCATGTGACAGGGGTTGTGCATGTGTCCGGGATGTTCTGTCATTGCGTTAGTGGCTCTGGTTGAAACGGCACTGTTCTGACCTGCGCCAGTTCTGTGGATGAAATGCCAGAGCTCGGATCAATGAGTTGTTTCAGTGTGTAACGGTTGTATGCCTGGGTTGGTGTGGGAGTAAGTGTGAAGGCCATTCCATGCAAGATAACTTCGAGCAAGGACTTCTGTGTGTGGGGTGTGTATACGTTGGTCTTTCGTCGGGCTGTGCGTAGTGTGGGAGTCGTCATCAGCTGCTATAGTATCTGTCCGGGGGTGCCGGGCACATGCAATTCCGAGGTCAGAGGTGCAGATGTGCTTCAGCCTGATAGTTCAGACAAAGGAGCTTTCATCCCTAATGTTAGTTTGTCATCTGCTTGCATTCAGGAAATGTGATGTGGCTTGTTGGGGGTGGGATGTGTGCGACTTTGGGATTCATGTTTGACATGTCTTGCATGTGGCAAATGAGCGGCATCACTATGTGTTACGTTGCCTCACAGCTGCTCCTCCCTCCCCGAGCCTATTTACTTGTGTGCGCTGCGCGGTTGCATCACTTGCACTCCTACGGCTCACCATTGTCATGCCTGTCTGTGCATGTCCACAAGCCTGACAACGACACTGTGATGTTGGCCGTTGAAAGTGGGCGGCCACGTGAGTGTAGGCCTATGGTAAGGATAGGGCAGACACAGATGTAGAGTACATGCCTGGCTGAACTCGCGCTGCGATTATGGCTAGGCATTTGGCTCATGCTGCGGCAATACAGATACACACAACATGTGGCATGTATGAGCCAAGACCCCGAGCGGTCTTGCGCTCCTTCATTTCTCCATTCGTGCGAGCCCGCCCTCCGGGTGCATGCTACATTGCAACATTGTCGATTGTGGGCCGGGTGGCGCCGCCTCTACAACAGAGACACATGCATTAGTTACTTCCTTGTCCAGGCCAGCACTGAACCACGCCCAGAGCCCCGGGCAAATTCTTCACACCCCTACGCTGGACTGGTGTACCCCAGCCCACTCCGATTACGCTTACAGGGAGGGACGACAAAGCTACGTGTCCAAGGTCTTACCCACTGCCTGAGGTGACATGGTTGTGTCCGCTGTCCACAGCACAATGTAATGTGGTAGGGCCTGGGCCCATCATGCATACATAATGACCACACGGACACACTTAGATAGACAGTGGAACTGGCTACGGGCACGTGCACCCGGCCCCTTTTTATTACCAGGGTCACATGTCCAGTGACGCCTGTGCTGGATGGGTGTGGGGTGAGTGTAAGCCAGCCCTCAGGTAGTGGTTGGTGCTGGCAACAACTAGAACAGTGATCATCAGATCACACACACAAGACTCAACCATGAAGGGTCCATGACTTGTGGTGCACTGAGGTAGGGGCACCAGCTCTGACATCACACACAGAAGACTCAGTAATAAAGGGTCCATGACTTGCAGTGTACTGAGGTAGGGGCACCAGACCTGGAATCACACACACAAGATTCAAACATAAAGGGTCCATGACTTGTGGTGCACTGAGTTAGTGGCACCTGAAGCGCTCAGCGGGTGTGCAGCCTGCGATGACGCGTCGTCCGGGCGGGCCGCACTGGAAGCAATGTCTGTTGCCTACTGGACTGCGCCATAAATAAATCAAGACTCAATTTGAATTGGGGTACCTGCTGAACGCAGTGTAGGCCGAAGGCAGTAGTCAGCAAGGGCCCACAGCCATGTGGCGATGACTTGTGGTGCACTGAGTTAGTGGCACCTGAAGCGCTCAGCGGGTGTGCAGCCAGCGATGATGGCATGTCCTTGCAGGTCAGGATTGGATTTGATATGTGTGAGCCCTGCTGACCGCAGTGTAGGCCGGAGGTAGTGGTCAGCAAGGGCCCACAGCCCCGTGGCGATGACTTGAGTTGCACAGAGTTAGTGGCACCTGAAGCGCTCAGCGGGTGCGCAGCCTGCGATGATGCTTCGTCCGGGCGGGCCGCTCTGGAAGCAATGTCTGTTGCCTACTGGACTGCGCCATAAATAAATCAAGACTCGATTTGAATTGTGGGACCTGCTGACCACAGTGTAGGCCGAAGGCAGTAGTCAGCACACACATAACTCCGCGGTGCTGTGCTGTGCCGCTGGGTGCACTGGGGGCCTGTGTCGCGGAAGCCAGCGATCGGCTGAGGAGGCTGGCGGTCACGGCGGCGGACTCGTGGCAGGGTGAGGGGCGCTGCCCTGGCAGATGCGTTGGCCATCCGGGAAGTGAACCACGCCCAGAACCACGGCCTATTTATTCACACTCCTACGCTGGACTGGCGTACGCCGGACAAGCCCACTCCGCTTA
This sequence comes from Calotriton arnoldi, assembly GCA_963921515.1. NCBI lineage: Eukaryota > Metazoa > Chordata > Amphibia > Caudata > Salamandridae > Calotriton > Calotriton arnoldi. The sequence goes on along the minus strand of CAWUFW010018634.1, from coordinate 171,256 downwards.
CGCTTACAGGGGGGGATGACACAGCTACATGACCAAGGTCTTCCCCACTGCCTGAGGTAACATGGTTCCATCTACTGCCCACAACACTACAAACACCAGCAGCATATGTCCACATGGACATGTCTGTGCTCTGCATACTGAAGTCTGTCCAGCACATCACCGCCACAATTGGCATTGTGTACATTCTTATTCATGGGTGACTTGCCTCCTTCACACATACTTGGTTCCCACCTCTCCCCACATTCTTCAATTGTGTGGCTGAGGGGCCATGCCATTTTCGGAAGGTCAGTTGTCTTGTTCTGCGCTGCCTCGGTGGTAGTCCGGGGGGGGGGCCTGGGGGTGGTGGCGGTGGGTGTTGTGGACCTCTTGGGTCTCCGAGCTGCATGGTCAGTAGCTCCATGACATGTGTTGGTCTTCAGATGTGGCTCTGGGCTGGGCTCCCTTTCATGCTGCAGGTTGTCGTCCTGCTTTACACCAGTAAAAGGCAGGTGTTAAATCCCTGCTGCTAACACGCCTTATCGCCTGTTTTTGGATCGCATCACAGATCTGGCTGGTCGTTGAGATTATGGCAAAGTGGTGTTTTCGTGTGTTTTTGCACGGGAACGCCTACTCTGCATATCATTAGTGTTAGTTGTCGCTCTCATCCGTGGCGATGTTTTTGTGGAAGCTATCGCTGGAAAACTGGCGATATAGGTTGTTTGCACCAGCTTGAGAATCGGGCGATAAATCTATCGCCACTTTTGCGGCGCTAAAGTGCCGATAAATCGGCGATAAGTCCTTGAGAATATGCCCCATAGACCACTACTCCTTCCACAGACCCTAGTATGGTTTGATTTGTGCCTATAATCTTTAAATTACTTTTTATGTGATTGTGTGTGCATGTGCACACACCTATATGTATATGTGTGTGTGTGTGGATAGAGATAGATAGATAGATAGATAGATAGATAGATAGATAGATAGATAGATAGATAGATAGATAGATAGATAGATAGATAGATAAGAAAATCAAGAATGCCCTACATAATTACACCACTACCTATGGTATTTGTACTCTCTCCTTAACTTCCAACCATAAAAACCATATGGACCGGCTACTGCTGTATTTCTAGCAGCTTTTCATTCTGGCAGCCAAACTGGCTTATCAAGACACTCCTGTGAACCTGTTTCCTTGGATGTTGTTGAATTCAGAGGCCTTTAAGTTTTTGATTTGCAGAAGCAACAGCAGGGTGCTGGTGAATGCACTGCTAAGACTCCATCGCCCTGGCAGTCACTTGCTGCAGTTTTATTGCAGCTTGCTGCATCTTTACTGCTCTCCCAAACTGAAGGATCCCGCGAAGCCTGCTGTTGTTTTCAGTGGAGAAGGAAGAGTGGCTGTTTTGTTGCTGAGCCATAAACATGTTCTTAGCAAGCAAGTAGGAAAAAGCAATTAATTAAATTCAATGAAACAGTCACACTCATCAGGTGCTCCACACAGTTCTTGCACATCCAACTAGACGGCTGTCCTAAGGCTCTGTAATTGCCGTTATCCTCCACTGTGGTAATCTCCTGCGGCAAAATCACGTCTTTACTGGCATCTGAATAGATTTTTCCTACCAATTTTTCGCTGGCGAAATGAATTTTTAAAAAAATATTTGTCTTCGTAAGTTTACTGAACAGCATCTTGAGGTTAAAAAGTACGAAGGAGGACACAACTGAAAAGTAATATTTAACAAGAATCTATTGTCTGTAAAATATCAAGAACAATGACATAAAGAAAAAAATTCAACTTTTACCTCAACGGGGCAGGCACACTCTTCCAGAGCTGGCAGGCCTGGACAGCAAAGTTCTTACCCCCTAGGCCAGCATGGTTAGAACGAGGAACAACTACCAATGCAAACTGTGCCGAACGCAGCCTATGGTTGGGGACATGCTTGGTCTTTCTGGATTTGATAGCAGTAACTCCTTTACCTATGAGACTTGATCAACTAATCCAAGCGGATTCTTTGCTGGGTTGGCAGCTAAAACAGTTTTCTTCTGGCTTCTGAGAGGTGGCCAAACTTGCATAACCCAGCAACTAGCGTCACTAGCAGGTTCTGTATTTGCTGTAGTTTGGGTATAAGCTGCGCTGATAACTCTAGGCAGCAGGCATGAGTTTAGTCCAACTTGGACATACCACATGCCATTACCACTGAGGACAATTATTTCGGTATGACTTTCAAACTGTTTCGCAGACGTATTAGTTGCATGGCATATATTGAAACAACTCCATTCACCTGTGGTTCTAGAGAGAGGTCTTTGTCTATTTTGAAGGATTAATTACTGATGACACAAAACGATTGTGTTCATTATCATCCATTCTCACAAATGTTCTCCATACACCTGGATCGGCACCATTCCTATAAATGATTTGCTTGTCAGTTATGAGCACCTTCACAAATCAGACATTCATTGCACATACAACGATATTACTAGAGCAATCATGTTTGCAGCAAATGTACCACATAGTATATTTGTCAGTGGTGAATGTGGCACATCTTGCCTGTTAGCTAACACGTAACTAGTCACTGTTCATTGTGGTGTTTTTTAAGTAGTCAAATAAATCCACTCAATAAATTGGGGATTCTTTCTCCAAAAGTGGTGCTTATTGTAATGTTTTTCCTACTTTTTGTGAGTCCTTTCATTAACACTGAATTAGGAAAAAGAGTCTATAGGTCTTAAACCATCTTCCTTGCCAAGCCACTCATTGTACTATCTGGTTGGTCTACAGCTAAAGTCTCGTCTATCCCGATTGTGGTTGACACCTGGCGCCTTCAGTCGCGATGGTTCACTGATGCTGACACCTTTTTAAACATTCTCACTGGGGTACTGGTGCGTGCACTCACGTTTATCTTACTACAAATTCCTTGTGTCGTAATGTGTCACTAGCCAAGTACCAAAAATTATTTTCTGATTATAAAAGCAATTAGGGAGCTCAAAATAGACAAAATAAACAATGTGTTAAAAAAAGTAACTTAGAGCGTGCGTTGGATGTCTGCCCCATAGCAAGCAGCTTGTGAGTCACAACAAGATCACAATGATTCATAATGTGAGGCCAAAAGAAGAAAAACGAATGTTAGATTAATTAAAATTTACTTCAGAAATTTCAGAACCCTCCTCCCTGTGAACAAAAAAAACCGGTATCCTTCACATTTTAAACCGTTTCCGCCTGGTTAGCCATCTGTGCATCTTAATTAATGGTTTTCTTCAAGATTTGTTAACTTTTGTTGATCCCTTGGCAATTATTCAGAGAATGAATGTTGTCAGACCTCGGGATAAATGAAAGTTGAACTGTGACATTAGCACTTTCTAATTTGCAGCTGCTGCATTTGGGTTATTCTAGGGCATTATTGCAGGTTGATTTCTTCACAGCAGATAATTTCACGGACCACGATGTTCTATTGAACAGAAAAACCTCCAGGTCCTTATCAATCAAAACTGAAGACACTCAGTCCATGAGAGAAAGTGGGTGTCACATGGGACTTTTTGACAGTCTGGGTAGATGTGCCCTAGTTGTCAATACTTAAATCGAGGGAGGGGTGTGAGGCACGTCTACGTAAAGAGCAACAAAGTTATCAAAATCACAATAACACATAATGTCAAGCCAAGGCTGTAGATCTACAATATTGCTGCAAGAGGGCTACTGGCTCAGTCCTAATGAGGAAGATTTTGAAATGCACTTTCAGTAATAGGTCACTCACAAGTCACCATGCCAAATGATATTTAGCGATCTGCAAGGCAGTGCCGTCTTATATCTACAAAGGTGACCAGACCTCCACTGTCAATTAGTGTCTTGTGCATCTTTATAACTTCAAGGAACCAGCCAGTTATGTTGACAATCTTTCAGGAGCGGCCCATACAGGTAAGAGCGGTGAGGCGGGGAGGGGGTGGATTCGACAGATGACCACGAGGGAAAATTAAATAAATAATTAATTTCCCCTTGTCGTCGCCTGCTGGATTCCCCCTAACTCCCTCCACCACCTCACCGCTCTTACCTTCATGGGCCAGTCCTGCAATCTTTCCCACCTCATTGGAGAGTCTGAGATAGCAAAAATCTCTGCCTCGGTGCAAAGGCCCGGGAAAACCCTTAGCGTGATCTTCTGCTGTGAAACTATGGGACATATTTACTGTAACTGTGGAACAGAGAAGTGCAGCACGTTATCTTGCTGCTCTGCCCGGCAATTATACAATATGGTGCATTCCTGTCCTTTCCCCCTCCGCTGGTGCCGTTTCTGCACCCTAGAGCCAGCGCAAGGGTGCTTGCATTACAGACAGGATTGTTTTTGTGCAGGAAGGGGCATGTTCCTGCACAAAAGCAATCCATAGAAGCGTTTTCCTCTTTCTGTATGTACTGCAGGAATATTTTGAAATGTAAATGTCCAGTATTTGTAAAGTGCGAACAATTACCCGAGGGCGTCAAGGCTCTGGGGGCCGTCGGGAAGATTAAGCAAGCTATTGCCCAGAGTCACATGGTGCTGGGCTGATCTGCAGCCGGCATCGAACCGTGAGTCCCGGGTTCCGGAGTCAGCCACCCTGGCCGCTGCGCCACACCTCTTTGATGCATCACACGGTGTACAAGGTCTGGTAAATCTGGGAATGTGTCAAAAACCATGGGAGTTGTGTGGGAACGCCCACCACAGCGGCATGGAACCCCTCCCTTGCGCAGGGTAAGGTAACAAACAGATTTGCGCTGCCTTGCATTACTCCATATTTGTGAAGGCATTCCAAGCCACACAAAGTGGCTTTGCATGGCTTCATATATATGACTGAGAGGTTTGCGTCATTCATGTACCATGTTGCATGGAGCAAGCATGCCGCAAAGCCTAATAAATATGCCACTATGTGTCTTCCGAATGGCCAGGATGAGCCAAATAGCAGAGTAGAAAGAAGATGTGGAAGATGATTGGCAGCAGTCCTCCTCCTTAAAAGTAAATGTCACTTTTACATTGAAGTAAATGTTTGCTATCTTTTATGGGGAGCTCTAAATGAGGAGTATAGGTAATGTTTAAGAAGCATTTTACGTTACTTCACACACACTAATGTTTGAGATGGGAATTTCCGGCAATGACAGTGAATAATGCTGGCGAACATAAGAATTATTAAAAGGTAAAGACAGAGGAACTCCAGTGATCACTGAGCCTATGGACTTGACTTTAATTCACACAGAGTCTGGTATGCCGGCCACTCCCCTGGGTCCTCCATGACATCTCAAAAATGATGTATTATGTAGACATCAGGAGGGTTCAGACTGAAGGGGTCACAGGAGCTAATTCGTTGAGTATAAGGGTAGGGAATACCAAGAGGATTCTTCCCCAATCCACATTAAATGAGTCTGAATTTAACTCTTGCTTACTACCTGCCCACTGCATTTAGGACACTCTTAATATGTCTGCAGTATTTGCTGTGCAAAGCTATCATTAAAGCCACAAAAGCCATTGTTTTGGGTGATTTAAAAAAATGAGGCAGATTCTTCAATAGCAGAGCATACTCTCCTTTCTAGAAGATGCTGTCCCTTGGTTTATCTGACCCGATGGTAGGTCTCAACAACAAGGCAGGCCATACCATTGACTTTATTCTTGAACTTGATTATTTAGTCAATATTATTAGGGACATGACTTGACAGTCTTCAAACTTTAAATACCCTAGAAACCATCTCGCTTATGCTTTTCAAAGAGTAAAAGATTATTTCACCCTGGGAATAAACTGCAAGATGGTGGAGCTTGTGATCTGTTTAGTGATCTGTGGAATGCGACCCCCAACTCCTGAGACATTGCCGAGTTTTGACAAAATTTAACAACTGTTTATGCCAAACATTTGTTAAACTTCTTCACATCAGGAAACAGATCAGCATAACTCCTTGGCCTAAGAGCCCTTGATTATTTTCTAAACTTAAATGTGAGAAGCTTAAGGTGCAGCAAGCAGAATGTGTATGGCACCGTTCTCACTTGGATTTCACTAGAGGGGGCCACCAGAACCAACTGAAGGGGGCATATTTACTATTATTTCATGCAATGCAGCAAAGCCAGGGAACTCGCTGCTCAGTATTGCTTGAAAGGCAGAGAACAGAAATGTTACATTTTTACAAAGATATGGAACATTTCTGACCTCTCCCAGAGCTGGTGCACTGTGTGCTGCCTAGCGCCAATGCAGGCACCCTTGCACCATAGTACCTATGGTGTCTGCATTACAGACAGGATTGTTATTGTACAGGAAGGGATAACTTCCTGCACAAAAACAATTCCAGGAGGTGATTTCCTCTTTCCATGGTGCTGCAAAATGTTTGTTATGCCTCCCTGTGATAGGTGCACAATTTTGGCGCAACGCTAGGATTACTGCCTTCAGTAAACCTGGGATTGTATCAAATTCCATGGTTGAATGTACAGGAATGCCCATGCTCCATCCGTGAAACGGCTACCAGAACTAAATTTAATGCAATGCAGCCCAAGCTGCTGAGTTTCGGTAAATTTCTTTACAGTCACGTAATGTGGCACACTTTTGTAAATCCCAGTTAAGGAGTTGCATTGCCGTGAAACGCAGTGCAATGCAAGTCCTTAGTAAATCTGGACCAACATCTATAATAAATGTCTCTTTCTTGGAAAATCAAAATTCTTTAGTGATTCTATCAATAGTTCTGATGGTTCTTCCAGAGCTCTTTTTAATACGGTGTTAAAGATAACTTCCCCAATAGCTGCAAGATTACCATTCTCTCTTCACAGGCATTATGTGATAAACTGGTGACTTTCTTTTGAGAGAAAAATAAAAAAAATCACGGCATTTAAGCACACCTGTTTGGCATTTTTAAACTCTAGTTTAGTGGTGATAATGTTATCCTTTTTTTTTTTTATTTGTTTATTGGCATTTCACAACAAACAAAACTTTATTCAACGGGGCCAGACAGTGTGCCCAACATTCCATCTGTAATACATCATTTACATGTCATGATGACTTCATTATAGCTTATGTCATGTTCTCATAGTCTCCCCACCCTCCCCCCCAACCATTTCCAGCCCTCAACATCAGTATTCCCTACCATAATCTCAGATTGGGAGCAATTTAAAGCATCCTACAACACCTAATACCCCCCCAGTTTCGTCTCTATTCCCGTGCCCAGCAGACTCCTCCCTCTCCTGAAGCGACCCCTTCTTAATATTGTTCAACATCATCCCGCTGAGTGTTCCTCCCGGTCACCTCCGCTATGGCGTAGACACTTCTCGGTCTAATCGTTCTCTGGCCCATGTCACAAATGGCTCCCAAATGTCCCTTGGTCGCGATGCAGAAGGCATCAGCTCCCAATACGTAGTCAGTTGTGAATGCCCGAACGTGACATCCTTCAGCCAATCGTCTGTCGATGGGACTCTCCTACTACCCCAATGTATGGCTACTCGCCGTTTAGCGTAGAGTAAGAGCATGGCGTGTAGTTTTCTATATTTCACCGGAGTATTCTTTACATAACCCAGCAGTCCCAGCATAGGATCTGGATCTACTTCTATTTCAGTGATTTGTTTTATAATGGTAAAGACAGCATTCCAATACGTCCCCAGTCGTGGGCAGCTCCATGCGACATGCATGAACCCGGCCGGTGCTATTCCGCAGCGCCAACAGTTGTCGTCATCTTTGAGACCTATATGATATAACCGAGTGGGCGTTCTGTAGAATCTATGTAGGAATTTAAAATGGACCAGCCTGAGTCTGTAATTGGGGGACAACGCTAATAGCTGGCTGCAACAGTACAGCCATTGTTCCTCCGACATTGGGACCTGAAGCTCTTCGTTCCATGCCACCAGCGCATGGGGCCGCAACACCGGAACCGACGTCTGCATTTGGTTGTAGATTCTAGTGATAAGCTTACGTGGGGAAGCAACCGCAAGTACATTTTCAAGAGCTTCCAGTGTCGGTGGGGCACTCGGAAACGTTTCGTGCAGTGACCTGCATGCCAATTTAAGCTTATGGTACGCAAACACTTCGGCAAAGGCCACTGGGCAGTCCTCCACAGCCTCTGGGGCTGATCGGAACAACCCTTCGGGGTATAAATCTGCAAATGTCGCCAACTTCATTTTGCGTGCCAGATCTGTTCCAAGCCCGTCTCCGGCGGGGAATAGCATCGGGTTGCTGGCCAGGGAGATAGACGGGGCGTATAGCATGGATTCGCCCGCTCTCATCCGTAGTTTATGCCAGGCCCAGCGCATAGTTTCCACTGTGTCCACACCCTCCCTTGGGCGCTTGTATGTCCCATATAATGCGACACGCAGTGGCAGAGGCTTAGCCACCTCCGCCTCCACGGCCACATGTGGCTGAAACGGAGTTGGGTGCACCCAATAATATAAAAATTGGGCTTGTGCGCTCCATGCGTATAGCTGCATGTCCGGTGCTCCCAATCCCCCTGACTCAGAGGAAGCGTTAGCAGCTCCCAGGAGACTCTGGCCTGTCCCCCCGCCCAGGTCAATGAGATCAGCAGCGATCGCAGGGTCCTGAAAAAGGCTTGTGTGAGTATAATTGGCACGTTGGCAAATAGGTATAAAAATTTCGGCAACACCACCATTTTAATCAGGGCTATCCTTCCAGCCAGTGAGAGCGGAAGCCTCGCCCAAGCGATTACCTTCCCCTCAAGCCATGTCATTGCGCATCCGTAGTTTAGTCTCCACAGCTCCTGCATGTCCCTACTGATCCAGATACCCAAATATTTCACAGGCTCCGTCGCCCATTTAAGTGGAAATTCCGACGCCACCTGCACCGTGGTATCCGTCAACGGAAATATAACAGATTTTGTCCAATTTATCGAGATACCCGAAAGGCCCCCAAACTTGATAAATTCTCTCAATATGGGATCCAGATTACGCGCTGGTTCGGTTATATAAAGCGTGACATCATCCGCATATAGGGATACCAAAAGACTGCGTGCACTAAAGCCGATCCCTTTGGCGGTGTGATGCTGTCTTATCCGAGCCGCCAGGGGCTCCATCGCTACCGCAAATAGCAACGGCGACAGCGGGCATCCCTGTCTCGTCCCTCGCGATATTGTAAAAGGCTCCGAGAGGAGTCCATTCACCCGCACTCGAGCCATAGGTTGCGTATACAGCAGCTTGACCATATTTATGAAGAGTGGGCTGAACCCCATGCGTCCCAAGATTGTGAAAAGGTAGTGCCATTCCAGCGTATCGAACGCCTTTGTGGCATCCAAAAAGACCGCTGCCGCCTGCACGTCAGGGTGGAGATAATGTAACACCGAAAACAAGGTTCTTAGGTTTTGCGACGTGGATCTTCCTGGGATAAAACCCGACTGGTCCGGCCGAGCCACCAGCGGTAGGAGAGGCTGCAGCCTATTGGCAATCAATTTCGCCAGTATCTTCACGTCGACGTTTATGAGGGAGAGTGGACGGTATGAGTCCAGCTCATCCTCCGGCTTCCCTGGTTTTAAAAGAGTGACTATTATCGCCTCTCGCATGGATGGTGGTAAAACCCCCGACTCTAGAGCCTCCACATATACCTCGAATAGTCTAGGCGCCAGTTCGTCAACATATGTTTTATAAAAGGCCGTAGTTAGCCCATCCGAGCCCGGGGCCTTGTTTAATGGCATGCTTTTTATAACCCTAGCTATATCTTCCACCGTAAAAGGGAGTCCAAGTACTCTCTGTGCCCCTCACTCAACCATAACAATTCCAGGGAGTCTAAAAATGGCAGCAACCCCTCAGGTGCGGAAGTTTGTGAACTAGCATATAGCCCGTGGTAAAATCCAGAGAATTCCTCCAGAATAGCCCTTTGTCCTCTAACTTGTGGACCATCCGCGGTTTTGAGGGTTGTGACGAATGCGGTGTTTCGCGGGGGCGGAGCATAGCCGCCAGCGTTCTCCCAGGTCTGTCTCCCTCTCCATACCTCCTTGCCTGGGCATGCTTTCCCAGAAACTTTACCTCTCTGCACGCCTCTTCTTCAAAGTCCAACAATTTCCCCTTGATTGTCGCCAAGGCGGTCTGATCCCCAGTGGCATAAAACCGCGCCTCAAGCTCTTTTAATTGCTGTTCGATCTGCGCCAATGTCCCCCTTATGGCTTTAAGCACTCCTGCCTGTCGTGCTATGCAATTCCCCTCACTACAGTTTTAAAGGCCTCCCACAAAGTGGCCTCCGAATTCACCGAGCCTGTATTCAAGGTAAAATAATCCACTATATCTTTTCTAATTTCTTCTTTAAAAGCTTCATCCAGGAGTGCGTTCTGCGGCAGCCGCCAAGTGTGTACTCGCTGCATAGTGTTAGGCCAATCTAGCCGCAAAAGGCATGGTGCATGATCCGATAATGATCTAGGGCAATGCACCGCCTCCTCGTCCAAGTAGCTACATCTCGGGACACTATCCAGTAATCCAACCGGGACCAAGCTTTATGATATTCTGTAATGCATGTGCCCTCCCTGACCCCGGGGTGAAGGTGCCTCCAAATGTCCACTAAATCTCCATCTACTAAGGTAGCCCTCAGCGCCTCACTTGCCAGTGGGTGTAATGACCTGGACGCCCCTTTCCTATCCAGTTCGTCATCCAGGATTGCATTGAAATCTCCTCCCCAAATGACAGTATCGCAATTTGCAGCTTTCACTTTAGCCCAGACAGTTTGAAAAAACTCAGGGGAGTCCGAGTTTGGACCATATATAGCCACCAGAACCACTTCGTTCCCGCCCAGACACCCGTGTATTATGGCATACCTCCCCTCGGGATCTAGTTGTACCAAGATTTCTTTCCAATCTAGCCCCCGTCGTATCAGAACCGCCACCCCTCTTGCATAATTGGAATAGACTGACGAATAGGTCGTCGCCCATCTTCCATGATGTAATCTAGGGGATGGGTGTAGCCTCAGATGTGTCTCCTGTAGCATACATACATCTACATGATGCCTAATTAGATATGTATGTATTAACCTAGCTTTTCTACCATCATTTATCCCTCGGATGTTCCAGGTGAGAAAATTGAGGGTGGTCATGGTGGATACCTGCTTCCATCGCTTAACGGGGGTGGGGACTCGAGACTCAGGAACACAAGCAACTGTACAGCTTTCGTCACATACATCAGTAAAGGCAGTTGTCTGGTAAACATTAAAACATTTCCCCCCACCCACCACCCACTCCAACCCCCAATCAGGTTGCAGAGTACCCATCCCAAACAAACCAACATGTCCAATAACTAGTGGGAATCCTCCGATGGGGGCGCAATTCTGCCGGCACACTCCCCGATTTCTCAGGGTGGCCGAGAACTACTATGAACGGTGACTCACATTTCAGTCTTATATTCTAAGTGGCTAGGAGCCCAGCCCACCTGGGCATGTCGCCAGTGAACGTACTCCGCCCCACAGCACGCAAGGATATAGAATTAGGAACAGCCTGCCACCACCCCAGACCGCACAGCTACCCCGTATGTTTTATCCCATGAAGGTCGCGCCTCCCACCAACAAACTCCCGCAGTCACTACAACGGCACCTAAAGTATCTTTCCTGCCACCCAGCGACCAATTTGCATGCTTTCAGTCCCTCACTTGGAGTTTCTGCAGTCCTGCCACGGGTGCACCCCAAGCCTGGGGATTTTTTAGTCGTTGTCGCTTAGTCTCGTGTGTTCTGTAGCTGCCTCCACTGGCTTTTTCTTGGCCGCCTTCCCGCCGACATGCTTGGCGAACTTGAGAGCCGATTTAGCATCCGTGAAAAAATGGACAGTCCCATCATAGCTGACCTTGAGTTTCGCTGGGTACAGGAGGGCATATGGGATCTGCGCTTGCAGGAGCATCCTCTTCGCCTGGAGGAACTCCCGCCTCGCGGCCTGCACCGCAGGAGTGAAGTCAGGGTAGAATGAAAGCGTGTTACCCCCAAAGGTGATGGTGCCTTTGCTGCGGGCCAGCCGCAGGACCGCGTCCCGGTCTTGATAATTCAGGATTTTTGCCAATATCGGTCTGGGAGGCGCTCCCACTGGGGGTCTGGGGCCCAACGCCCGATGCGCCCTCTCCACAGCGAAGACCGTGGAGAGATGAGGGTCAAACAGTTCGTGGAGCATATCCGCTATGTACGTTTCCATCTTAACGATGGCTGTTGTCTCCGGCACGCCTGTGATTCGGAGGTTGTTTCGGCGTGACCGGGCCTCCAAATCCTCATTCTTTGCTCTTATTATCCCAAGCACCTTGTCCATATGCAGGAGCTTCTCCTTTGTCTCTGTTTGAAATTCATGAAAGTCAGTGGCGCGGTTCTCTAGCACGTCTAGCCGTGTTTCATGTGTCCCCACCTGTGTCTTTACAGCGTCCAACTGCGAGGTCAGCGTATCTAGCTTAGTGTCTATGTTACGGAGACTTGATCTCATTTCTAGCATGAGGGTACGCAGGTCTTCCCCCTGATCTTCCGACTGGTGGTCAAGTGATCGCTCCGTCCCCGCTTCTGGGTCCTGTTCCATATTCCTCGTGGTCCTCCTTTGGTCGAATGATATCTTCGGCTGCTTGGCGTCTTGTTTCCCCATATTTGGGCTGTGTGGACTCCAGTCCGTCCGACGCAGCGTGACCGGCGGTCTCCCGGAAACACCCGCTACCCTCTAGGCTCCCCAGCAGCAGGTATAGTTGTCCCTTTTGTGGCGACCTTTTTCACCCGCGACTGTGACTCCAAGGCCAGTCCCCGCAGGTCAGCCCTCTCCCCGAGTCTCTTCGGGATGAATACTTGTAGTCCTCAAGTGTGGCTTGGTGGACCGCTCCCAGGTCATGCACAGCACCTCCTGACATCAACCAATCTATCAGGGACTCATACAGACTTGCCTGTTTTATTTCTCCACAGATCCAGGCCGGCAGCTGGACTTTTCCCCAGTGTGGCTCTGCAGCATCCACTCCCGCGGGGGGTCCGCGCCGCAATCCCGGCCACCCGGCGCTGTGCCTAATCCCTCCACACTCTCCACTCAATGTATAGACCTCTCCGCTGCAGCGGGGGTGCAGTGCCCGCCCTCGCTCTCAGGGTATTTGTACGCCGCTCGCCCTCCCTGCTGCGGAGGCTACCTAGCCTCACAGGATCAGCACTTATCCGTGCCAGTTGCGTGGGACCGCGCAGTCCAGCCGGTCACAAGCACAGCCGCCGTCTTCCACTTGTGCACGCCGTCTTCTACTCCTCGATGGCGGCGTTACGAATATAGGCTTTCTGCCTGCAGGTAGTGCCTGCCGCCAATCCCCAGAGCCCGGATCTCGCCTCCGTGCTTCAAGTCACCAGCCGGGGTGAGTGCATAGTCCCATGTTCCACCTCCCGTCTCAGGGCCGAGCTGCTAATTACTCGCTGCCCTTATTTCAGGGCTTCTTCAGTCCCCACCTTGGCTGCGCACAGCTGTTATTGTCGTCCCTCGTTTCCAGGGACCCACCGCTTCCCACTCAAGTCCGCCAAACTCACCGCAGAGTCCGTGCGGCCGGCCGCGGCCTCCACGCCGCGGTCTCGAGGTTCTGCGACAGTCCGCCCTGCGTGTGCTCCGTCCTCCGATCTTCCAGCGCTGTCTCGGTGAAGAGCTCACGACTTTGTCCCCCGGTTTCAGAGGTCGTCCAGTGTAGGGTCGCTGGAATCCTCACTCCGTGCGCTCCCCAGTGCACTGGGTCGCTCTCGTGTGTGCTCACCAGTCATATATATAAATGAAGGATGATTATTCTCGGCCGGCGGAGCTCGCCTACACAGCGGCCATTTCGCGGCTCGGCAAGCCACGCCCCTTCGATAATGTTATCCTTGGTCTGATAACTATAGGTGAGGTTCTTGCCTTTGTTTTAGAGGAGGACATGCATGTCCTTCCTCTGTCATTTAAGTCCAGGTCTTTGGATGATCTTTGTCAGGCAGCTGTCAGCAAACATCCCTTTTAAGGTGACTATCTGTAATGCCTCTTTTTTCAGGCATTGTTCCTAAAAAGTGGAAAGGGTATGTATTTAAACCCAAGGACGAGTCAGGGCTTCCTTCCTCTCTTTTGTTTTGGTAAAGAAGTGAATATAACTTACCCTGTCTCTCAGTCACACTGAGTCTTCTACAGTTACTTGTAAGGTCTCTTGGGGGTTAAACAGTCCACATTCTCTTTAACATCTATGTCAACTACTCACCAACATAATTAGAGCCCATGGGGTAAACGTGATCTTGTATGCCGATGATACTCAATTCATTTTAAGATACGACAAGCCTTTCACCAGACCCAAGAGACACTAAAAAGCTGTCTCACTGACATTTTAAGTTGGATTAATGTAAACTTTCTGAAACTAAATACCTCAAAAACCAAAGTTCTGTTTTCTGGTCAGGAGTTGATTTGGTCCCTCCCACTCTCTCTGTCTTTGGGCCTCCCAGATATGATTAAAAGACTTGGCTTCTTCATTGACAAGAACCTTTGGGGCATATTCTCAAGCCCCTATCGCCACGGGAACGTCACTTTTTTTGACGTTCCCATGGCGATAGGGGAAGCGCCCTATTCCCAAGGCAGCGTTAACCCACTTAACGTGGCTTAAAGCCACATTAAGTGGCTTAACACTGCCTTGAGAATAGGGCCTCTTTCACGCTAAACTTAGCGTGAAAGGGGGCGTGCAGTGGGTGTTGCGGTGGGCATACCACCGCAACACCCATTGAGTTTGACGCTACCACCTATTATCAAGGGCGGCGATAATAGGTGGCAGCGCCAAACTTAAGACCTAGAAAAATCAGATCTTAAGGTGGCTAAATGAGGAGAAAAGCTTTATTTCTCCTCATTTTTGCTTTTTCCATGTGTGCTGCATGTAGCAGCACACATGGAAAAAGCAAACTGGCATTTTTGGTTTGTTAATGTACAGGAAGGGACACCTTCCTGTGCATTAACAAACCTCCCTGCTCGCAGACACCCTTGCGCTCTGGTGCAAGGGGGCCTGTTTTGGCGTTGAGCCGTGAGACTTAGCGCCCTCGCAGGGGGAAACGCCAGGCTGCACCACATTCTTGTGAATAGGGTGCAGCCTGGTGTTTCCAAAGTGGCAGTGAGAGGCGTTAAGCCAAGGAGGCTAACGCCTCTCACCGCCACTTCATTGTGAATATCCCCCTTTGTCTCTTCAGAAAGATTGAAGCAGTGGTACCCTCCTGTTATTACCAGTTGAGATTACTGAGGAAAATTCTACATTCATTACTTTGAATCTTAGGGGCCGATTCCGATTCGGGCCGGAAAAAATACCGACCGACTCGGTACGTGAATATAGTCCGACCGACACGTACCGGCGTTGCCCGACCTGGGAAGTACGATGAAATGCATGTGAATCACGACCGACTCGTACAGAACACAAGCCGAACGACCGAACCGCACGGAAACAAGCTATCCGGCCGGGAAACCACGTGAATCGAACCGACCGACACACACCAGGAATGAACCCGACCGAAACGTACCCGCGAACTCCGACCCGCGCAGTATGATGCAATGTGTGGAAACCCAGACCGAGTCGCACGGAGCGCAAGCCGAACGACCGACACGCATACAAAAGCCAGCCGAAGGGAGCCAATACTCGGTGACCGACGCGTACGCCGCACAAGAAACCCTGCAGAAACACAGCCTGGACGACTCGGAGAAGCTCGCACGAGACAACTGCAGCGTCCTACTCGGTCCGAAGAACGTCTCCTACATGCACAAAAAATACTAAGGAAAAAACAAAAAAAAGGGCCAAACAAGCAATGACAAAGTCAATAAATACAGGGAAAAAAACATGAAACAAGGACACACCCCAACTCCACCTATATAAAGGCCACAAATCCCTACCATGATCCTTTGCAAATTCAACTGACCTGCCAGCACAGAACACCATCACACAGCAACCACAGACACACTCACAGCTCATCCATCACACAAGCCACACACCATTAGCACCTCAACAAATAGCACCCTCACATACACCCAGCAAAACCTACACTCACACACCCTCACCTGCACACACACACACATCAATCCCCACCACCACCCATCACCATGCCCCTAAAGAAGAATCCAAAGTTCCTAGACAGTGAATTGGAAGTCCTGGTAGATGAGATCCTCAGGGTAGAGCCCCAGTTGTTTGGTACATTGGTACAACAGACCCCCATGTCGCAGAAAACCAAGATGTGGCAGAGGATCGTCGACAGGATCAACGCACAATCACCATGTTTGCGCACAAAGGAAGACATCCAGAACAGGTGGTATGACGTGCGCAGGAGGGTCAGGGACCTACTAAAGAAGGATTACATCCTGAGTCAGCACACCGGCAGTGGCCCTCCTGCCAAACCACTATACCTCAGGCCCTGGGAGGAGAAGGTGCTGGCCATCCTACCACCAGTGAGCGTATATGGACTATCAAACATCCCAGAGCCTGGTGAGTACACAACTAATATACCCAATATTGTGTGACAATACACACACATCACTGTCAAGGGGATAGTCAAACCATGCACCCTTAGCAAATACACAGCAATCAAACGATAATCACCCCAAGATCTGTCTGTCAGTCAGATAAACACAATACATGCCATCTCATAGTGACATGTAACTGTGTCAAGATATGTACAAACATAACTACAAATACAGCAAGGCAGTGGCACAAATCTAACCATCAAACACAGTCAGATATGTTGCCACCACTAGAACACCACCTCACAGGGAAGCTCACTTAAAGGAAGGAATTCTGTGTATGCTGGTGAAGTCAGTGTAGCCAATAGCATGATGGGAGTTGTAGTCACAGATATTGGTCACACTCACAATTGGCCCATCAACAACACTCTGAACCATGCTCACATCACAGGGAGTGGAAAACAACTGACAAGATGGCTGACACTGGGTACTGCTGTGGGGAGCACAAGGCCCTGCTGGGAACTGGGCACCAACCAACAGAAGGACAACACTGCCTGACATCCTGAAAGCCAACTTGCACTCCCTGCAATGGAAGCATGTTCCATGGTGGGATATCTGGCTGGGTGGGAAGGAGGACTGACAGCTCTGACCATAGTTACCAGCAGCTTTTCTCACACACACCCTTAACCCAAACTCCACACAACTCACCTGGGAGAATGCATTGCCTCACACTCTAATTAAATATCCCACAAAGAACTACCACACTGGGTTATGCTGTGTGAAGCACAGGGACACTTTTGGGACTTGTAGCCAAACAAATGCCAGGACAACACTGTCAGCCATCCTGTCAGCACAGGCACACTACCCCACAGGGAAGCAGAGTCAAAAGGAAGGAAGTATGGGCATGCTGGGAAGGGGGGTGTAGGCAATAGCATGATGGGAGTGGTAGTCACAGCTCAACATCCCCCACCCACATGGCCCAGCAAGCTCACACTGAAGCATGCACACCTCACAGGCAGTGGAAAAGAACTGACAAGATGGCTGACACTGGGTACTGCTGTGGGGAGCACAAGGCCCTGCTTGGAACTGTGCACCAACCAACAGCAGGACACCACTGTCAGCCATCTTGCCATTGCTGTCACACTCACACACAGTGAAGTCCACTCAAAAGGAAGGAAGTATGGGCATGCTGGGAAGGGGGGTGTAGGCCATAGCATGATAGGAGTTGTAGTCACAGATATTGCTCACCCTCACAATTGCCCATCAACACCACTCTGAACCATGCTCACATCACAGGGAGTGGAAAACAACTGACAAGATGGCTGACACTGGGTACTGCTGTGGGGAGCACAAGGCCCTGCTGGGAACTGGGCACTAACCAACAGCAGGACACCACTGCCTGACATCCTGAAAGCCAACTTGCACTCCCTGCAATGGAAGCACGTTCCATGGTGGGATATCTGGCTGGGTGGGAAGGAGGACTGACAGCTCTAACCATAGTTACCAGCAGCTTTTCTCACACACCCCCTTAACACAAACTCCACACAACTCACCTGGGAGAATGCATTGCCTCACACTCTAATTAAATATCCCACAAAGAACTACCACACTGGGTTATGCTGTGTGAAGCACAGGGACACTTTTGGGACTTGTAGCCAAACAAACGCCGGGACAACACTGTCAGCCATCCTGTCAGCACAGGCACACTACCCCACAGGGAAGCAGAGTCAAAAGGAAGGAAGTATGGGCATGCTGGGAAGGGGGGTGTAGGCAATAGCATGATGGGAGTGGTAGTCACAGCTCAACATCCCCCAACCACATGGCCCAGCAAGCTCACACTCAAGCATGCACACCTCACAGGGAGTGGAAAAGAACTGACAAGATGGCTGACACTGGGTACTGCTGTGGGGAGCACAAGGCCCTGCTGGGAACTGTGCACCAACCAACAGCAGGACACCACTGTCAGCCATCTTGCCATTGCTGTCACACTCACACACAGTGAAGTCCACTCAAAAGGAAGGAAGTATGGGCATGCTGGGAAGGTGGGTGTAGGCCATAGCATGATGGGAGTTGTAGTCACAGATATTGTTCACCCTCACAATTGGCCCATCAACACCACTCTGAACCATGCTCACATCACAGGGAGTGGAAAACAACTGACAAGATGGCTGACACTGGGTACTGCTGTGGGGAGCACAAGCCCCTGCTGGGAACTGGGCACCAACCAACAGCAGGACACCACTGACTGACATCCTGAAAGCCAACTTGCACTCCCTGCAATGGAAGCACGTTCCATGGTGGGATAACTGGGCTGGGTGGAGAAGGAGGGCCGGATGTCCACCAAATACCACCAATGCTGGCCATGCACACACCTCAACATTCACATAGAAAAGCTTTAGGTTGGCAGGACAATGTGCTACACTAATATCAACCTCTGACTGTGGCAACTTAGGACAATGCAATGTACAGGCCCGCATCCAGAGGTACAGTCACAACTGTCAGGTGTGTGAACCATTGATGCCCATAGAAACATAACATACATTGTGTGTCTCTTCCAAAAACAGGTGATGATGGTGACACAGCAGCAGACGAGGAGGAGTCCCTGTCCCAGGCTCCGGGGGACACTGAGCTCACTGGTGTGGAACAGCCTCTGCACTCCTCGAATGGCGAAGACCTACCTGGCCCCTCGGTGCGAGTCATCATGCAGCACCAGCAGGACCAACATCTGCACCCCCTGCATCCACCCCTCCAACAACTGCCAACACACAGACCACCCCTGCCAACACGGACAGACCAAGGACCACCGATGACAACAGCACAGGGACCCCGGCCCAACGTGGAGCAATGGACAACGAGCCCAGTAACAACCCCCAAGTGTGCCTACGGTCACCTGTGCGTGCCACCACAGGTCCCGCACGTGTCGCCAGGGGTGGTGGGAGGGGTGGTAGACATAGGTCGCTGTTTGCAGAGGGGCCTGGACTGCATGATGACCCACAACTGGCACGCATTGCTGAGGCATACCAGAATACCACCGGAGAGGTCAGCCAGGTAGTGGGGATCCTCAAGGACATTCAACAGCAGCAGGCTGCCCATCATGCCCGCTTGGACTCACACATGTCCCGTGTGGAGACACACATGTCCCGTGTGGAGACACACATGTCTGGCATGGAGTCCAAGTGGGACACATTGGAAGAACTGACAGCGGTGCATAGGGACATATTGACATGCCTCCGCCAGATTAGCACCAACATGGCCACACCTCCCTGTGTGCCCACAACATCTGGTGCTGCAACAACTGCAACTGCCACAGGGAGGGAGGAGGACTCTGGCGGAGAGTCCTCTGCACCGCAGCAGCCTGCACGTGAGGGTCCCCCGGAAGAAGAGGGGTCGTCCGAGGAAGGAAAACTGAGAGGCCGATGGCCATGTACATCCCCCAGGAACCCAACGCCTCTTCTGGAAATTCTCCTTTGTGTGCAAACTGTTTACCCTGTCGAATGCAACACAACTCTCCCACATGACATGGGGAGCTTAAGTTGGCCCAATGTATCAGATGACTGTGGAATTTACTCAGGACATTTCTGTTACCAAGCCTTCCAGCTCATCTGGGAACTTTGGATTCCAATCCCAATGTACAGCACCCACCATCCTGTGCACTATCCTCACACATGTTTGTAAATAAACTTACTAATACACCATACTTGCCTCTGTTGTGATTCCAACGTGGTTTCTGTCATGTAGATGGTGATCTGCTAAATGACACCGTGCATGCTAACTGCTATAGCAAGTTCAAAACCGTCATGTGAGTCATGGCGATGTGACACATATGAGGGAGACACACCACTAGGGCTACACAACACATACACACCAGGGCCATCAGACTCATCGCCTACACTGATGTTGCCAGGAAATACAGTGGAATGCACAGACACCACACCTATTCACAGTCTGTGTTAACTAGCCCACAGGTGCAGTAAGCACATGTCAGTCAGATGTGTGGCCACAGACAACGCACAACCCAAAGTGAAGCACAGGTTTATTATACATTTGCAACATGTTGTTTCCACTACAGATGCAAGGTAATCCTACGTGGCAGTGGCCACACAGTCAACAAGTGTAGAAGAAATAAAGTCCAGGGGTGTGTGGCACATCACCTGTAGGGAAACAACTGCTTCCACCCTGGAAGTTGAATCATGGTGTCGGGGGATCACAGTTCACCAAACAACTCTGAAAGTACCCTTTGAAGGACAGACATGACACACAGTCAAAAGCACGGAAGAACAGGATAGAACTGCAATACTCATGGCCAATACATGTCACAAGATACTCACAGAAAACCAAGTTAGCATGTCAACACTGTTGGGGAGTACAGACTACCTGTAAGGACACATCGCTGCACGCTTCCAGTCAAGTAGCACATGGCCACACTCAAACAGCACCAGAGCACCACCAACACATATCACGCAAACACACATCATTGACATGACATCTCTGGATACTCACATTCAGCTGAAGAAGTTGGTGATGAGCTGTGTGCGGACATCACCATCATCATCATCATCATCATCATCACTGGCATCGTGGCCCAGGCCAGGATCCTCCACAGGTGGCGGATGTTGGTCATCGTCATCCAGGATGAGAGGCAACTCCTTCCGCACTGCCAGGTTGTGTAGCATGCAGCAGACGATGACAATCTTGCACACCTTTGCTGGGGAATATGGGAGGGCCCCTTCTGTCTTGTCCAGGCAGCGGAAGCGGCTCTTCGGGAGACCAAATGTCCGCTCGATGACTCTCCTGGTCCGACCATGTGCCTCATTGTAGCGCATCTGGGCTGGTGTCACAGGGTTCCTGAGGGGTGTCAGCAACCACGGCATGTTGGGGTATCCGGAGTCACCTACAGACAGATAATTGCACATTAGCTGAGTTGGAAAAGAGGGCGGAATACAACATAGCAGAACACACACAATGGTACAAAGTCAGTACACACCGACAAGCCTGGCACGCTGGTTCTGCATCTGTGACATCACCCTCGGGATGCGACTACTCCTCATCACGTAGGCATCATGTGCCGAACCAGGGAAACGGGCACACACATGTGAGATGCTCATATCTGCAAGACATACCACAAGAGCATTGATCGAATGATAATGTTTCCTGTTCCTGTATCCTGCTCATGTGCCTGTGGTGGTACCAAAGCCACATATGTCCCATCAATGGAGCCAATGACATGTGGCATCTTCCCCAGGGCATAGAAGTCACTCTTGACGTCAGTGAGTTGTTGACGTGTAGGGAAATAGATGTACTGGTTCAGGCATCTCAACATTGCCTCCAAAACATCGCATAGCACACGGCTGAACATAGTCTGTGACATCCCACCAGCAGTCGCAACAGTGTGTTGAAAGGTTCCGGTAGCAAAGAAGTGTAGGGCTGCCATCACCTTCACCTTGGGGGTCAGCACTGTAGGGTACGGCCGGCCAGGTTGCAAATGTGGGGCCAAGCGCACTGCCAAATCCTCAATCAGCTGCCTGGTGAAGCGGTACCGTCGGATGCTGTCACGTTCCACCATCGTTGCCAGGTCAGGGAATGGTCTATGGACAGCTGGTGCCCTGCAGTGCATAGGTGAAGAAAGAAAGATTGTCAGTCACCCCACATATGTGCCATTCACCATACTCAATTTCACATGATACATCATTACGAGGCACAAGTACTTGATGTGTGTGCCGTTCTGTATGGACATATATGGCACCTACATGGACATCATCTAACATCTCAGTTCAACATGTGTTGACAACAGGTTCCAGGTTGTGCTATGGGAAACCATTAGGCTGTGTCACAGTACCCATTTTCTGCTGTCCCATTCCACACACACACCACAGTGACATGTCTGGACAGATGCGCCACAGGCATCACAGCTCATTGACAGGTAGATTCCCAGTGACCCTGTCTTGCCACATGGACACTGGCATGACATGGCGTATCATGTACACGTCAGAAAAACAAACATGACTCCCACAGGTAGTGGCCCCTGTTGCCTCCGCAGGACAGACATGGACGTCTGTGACACACACACGCACAACATCAAAGTCCATGCACAAACAACGTTGATGTGGAGACTGTCTCCCATTGTGCACATGGAATCAGAGACATCGGAAACACAACATGCACACAGACTGTGGAGGTCCATCACTATTGTGGCAATGGGTCACCCTGTGACGTACATGCCTTCCCACATGGGACTCTGGGGGTATGTGACATGTCATACACATACACAACCTGGAAATGTGACCATGCCACATGCTCCGAAATGAACACTTGCACATCACAGTGGTCATGTGCACAACACACAAAGGATCCTGTCCCCATGAACACGTGCACAGCCTGGGAGTGGCTGCCCCCAAGTGCCACCCCAAAAACCACATGTTTACCCCCATTCACAGAAAAGGTAATGCAGCCTTACATGCCTTAGGATACAGTGTGGACTGGGTGTGGTGTTGTAGGTGTGCCCCTGAGTCCCTGGCAAGTATATGTGGCTGGCATACGTTCACCAGTGACAAGCCTGGTGACATATGCGAGTGACCTGTACAGGGACGCGTTGTACAGCAATGGACCGATCGGTGTGCCCGCACGGCCCATTGCATCTGTAGTGAGCGGGTACGCGTTGTACAGCAATGGACCGATCGGTGTGCCCGCACGGCCCATTGCATCTGTTGTGAGCGGGTACGCGTTGTATCCCGGAATACGCGTTGTACAGCAATGGACCGATTGGTGTGCCCGCACGGCCCATTGCATCTGTAGTGAGCGGGTACGCGTTGTATCCCGGAATATGCGTTGTACAGCAATGGACCGATCGGTGTGCCTGCACGGCCCATTGCATCTGTAGTGAGCGGGTACGCGTTGTACAGCAATGGACCGATCGGTGTGCCCGCACGGCCCATTGCATCTGTAGTGAGCGGGTACGCGTTGTATCCCGGAATACGCGTTGTACAGCAATGGACCGATCGGTGTGCCCGCACGGCCCATTGCATCTGTTGTGAGCGGGTACGCGTTGTACAGCAATGGACCGATCGGTGTGCCCGCACGGCCCATTGCATCTGTTGTGAGCGGGTATGCGTTGTACAGCAATGGACCGATCGGTGTGCCCGCACGGCCCATTGCATCTGTTGTGAGCGGGTACGCGTTGTATCCTGGAATACGCGTTGTACAGCAATGGACCGATCGGTGCGCACGCATTGGCTGGGGCCTGGCATGGCAACGGACGCGTTTTCGAAGCTTCAATGAGTCTGATGCAGTGAATTCAGTTGGCCAGCCACAACAATGTTGCAAATTCATGGGTGTCATGAAGTTGAACTTTTGAAGGATGCTGTGGGCGTGTATTAGTGGTGCAATTCCATGGATTGGCCAGATTCAGAAGATGCAAACGACTTGGACCTATCACTTTGGACACATGGGACAGTATCTGCCTCTGCAGCACACATATAATGCTGGCTGTTCCCCTGAGGGCTCACTTGCCTGCACTACATGCTCCAGGACGACATCTGCCAACAACAATGCTGCTGTCTCTGCATCCTCTGGCTACTGCAATGGCATGTACTGTGGAGAGAGCCCCAGCCTTCAGCCTTGAGGAGAACCAGGCCCTGCTAGACAGCCTCCTTCCACAGTACAGCAAGCTGTATGGGAAACCAGGGGAGCAGGTGAGTGTGCTGTCCACTGCCTTACTAATTGTGCATGTTGTCTGACTAGCAAGACTTCCAGTGTGCACACCACTGGCTAGCATGCTCACTGAGTAGTTCTCACCCCCCCAAAGTGTGTAGTCACATGCACTGAACAGGTACAGTACAGTAACAGTGCATTCCAACAAGGTTTACTTCCCATGCAATGATACCATGTAGTAACTGCTGGCAAACTGTTCATAGCCATCGTTGCACTGCCTGTGTACATCATATGCCCCTGTGATTGAGACATGTATATCCAACTGTGTGATGCACGGATATGTTGCATGTGTAGTAATGGCCTTTTCACTTTGTCATCCTCACAGGTTGATGCCCACCAGAAGCAGGAAATCTGGCTGACCATCGCCCGGGCAGTAAGATCCGTGGGGGTCTACAAGCGCCGGATCCGCAACTGCCAGAAGAGGTGGCAGGACCTTCGTGGCTGGACCCGGAGGATCGCAAGGGTCCAGCTGAAGCTGTCGCCTCCTCGCAGGAGGGGCGGACACCGGACCCTGACCCCCACATGCTCCGGATCCTGGCGGTGGTCTTCCCTGACCTGGATGGGCAGCTGAAGGCCAGACAGCAGCAAGGAGGGGTGAGTCCATGACTGCACTGTGTACTTTGTCTGACATGCTATGTGCCCTCCTCTGGCCTGGTTAAACTTCCACAGTACATCAGTCTTGTGGTCCAGGACCCATGTCCCTCAATTGTGACATGCCCACTCCTCATCTGATACACAGGTGAGGTCCTTACAGTCAGGAAATTGTGTCACTTGGGTACTGTGTCCTTGCATTTTGCTTTGCTCAAGGTGGGGGACAGCATTTGTTCCCATGACTTTGTGGTGTGCTTCATGGGTGGGTCAATTGCTCACACAATGCGTAAGTCCTGACATGTAATCTGGGTGTAACTTTGATATGTGGTCCACTTGCTGATCTGAATCACCACATGTCCCTGGGGTATTTGGCACACCCCCATGCTGTGGGTGGGAACAATGTTTGGGCCTCCGGAGTATGTATATCAAGTGTGTCACACATGCTTAGCCACCTGCCTACTGTCCAGGGCTCATCCCTCTTTCAGGTGGAGCAGGACAGTCATGCCTACTCCAGGGCATACAATACACTCTGTACTCCCACTCCCGTGTATCAGCTGACATGTTGTGATCAGTGAAATGTTCCCTCAGGTGTCTGCCTCTGTGTCATTGTGCTGTGGCTTCGTTGTCAGGACTACTGGGATGTTTATCGGTTAGGGCTCAGCATGCCATCTGAGATGTGACCATGAGAGACTTATAGGTGTTTGATCACTTAACTGTGCACACAGGTGTATGCGACTGTGAATTTCAGGCAGCTGTTTTTCATTCACAGCAGACTGTGAGGTGCTCAGGTTCAGAGAGTTGTGTTTCATGTCTCCCATATGTCCAATTGGTATGACGTGGATAAATAAGAGTTCAGATGATGTGGTTTGTGGGGGATGGACATGTGCACTTGTCAGCTACATAACTTGCATTCCCCATGTCCTAGGATTGTGACACAGTGCAGACTGTTGTTGGCTGGCTGCCATGCCCATGTGACTGGAGACAGTGATGTATGACTTTGCAGGCATGCCTGTGCCATGGCATTAAACTTCCTAAGAGTGATCCTGCAGGGGAGTGACATGTGCAACATGCACCCCATTGTGGCATTGACTATCCGGACTTGGGTGCATCATGGTGTCTGGTGCTGGTATGCATCACATGCATTTCGAATTAGACTCTGGCCATCCCTTTATCCGGACACCTGGACTGACTCAGTGGCAAGAGATGTGATGTGTGCATGTTCACATACTTCACCGTGTTCTCTGCAATGTCCAACAACTGTGTAGGTGGTGCATGTGTCCACACTGGGGTATTACCATCAGACAGGCACCAGACAGATGGGTGCAAGGGCAGGAGGGGTGTGAGTTCCATGGTTGACCATCAGACTGACAATTGGCTTCTCCTAATCTGTGTGAGGACTTTTGGCAATGTTCAACTAAGGATGCCAGGGCTTGCTCTGTAATGTGCTGTACTTACTATGGTGTGTGCGGTCAGTGCAGGTGACTGATGTTTGTCTGTTTCCCTAATTGTTTGCAGATACATCCACGGCCACAGGAGGGGAAAGCTCCATGGACCAGGATGAGCTGCAGAGCCAGACTGGGTCAGCAGCCGATGAGTGGTTGGAGGGACCCAGTTCCATGGAGGGCGAGGGGAGCCACACCGAGGAGTCCTCAGCACCATCCACCTCAGCTGAGGACCACAGCAGCTCGGAGGATGACTCCCTTGTGGAGGCGGGTGTCAGCAGCCACCACACCCCAGATAGTATGTCTGGCCCCGCTACCACCACCACCACCACCACCGCCCTCCCATTGGCTCCCATTCCAGAGGTCCGTGGAGGCTCCCGTGTTCTGGAGCGTGTCTCCTTCGTGCCAGGCACCGCACCCCCTGCCCCTGTGTCCCATGCTGCCCTGAGTGAGGAGTCTGTGTACCTACTTCGCCAGCTCCATGTAGGGCAGACAGCAATGCTGAGTGTCCTCCATGCACACACCACTCTGTTGACACAGCTGGTGTCGTTCATGGAGGGCATCTCGACGGGTATGTCTGCCCTATAGAGGAGCAATAAGTCCATGGACTCCTCCCTGATGGCAGCAGTGTCCCTCCTCCAACAGTCCCTCACCCCTCCTACCTCTGCCCCATCCACACTTCCTGGCACCCTACCTGTCCCAAGCACATGCACACCTGCACGATCACCCAAACACACAGACACGAGCAGCACAGAAACACCCAAAACAAAGGCAAGACGTGCACACAAGCATCCTCAGGGGACTGATACCACACCCACAGGGGATGGGGAACAGACACACACACAGGCATCCACAGTCACTCCGCAATCCTCCAAATCCTCTCCCTCCAAGACCCCTTCCCTTGCCTCACCTGCAACTCCACCTACACAGCAGCTCTTCCTCTGTGACCTCGGCCTCTTCCCCTCCGATCCCGCTGATCCAGCATACAGGGGGAAGAGGAAGTCCACCCACACAGAGGGGAGTGCCCCTCGCCTCCGGACACCCTCCCCCAGGCGCAGACAGATGGGGGCCCCCACCCGCAAATCCCCCCGGTCCCGGAAGAGCAAGACCCCGCCACCGCCCTGCAAGTCAACCACACAGTCTCCTTCCTCCATCCCTCAGGCCCCCACAACACAGGTTCCCCCACCACACCCTGCCCCAGGTTCCCCCACCCACAGATACACCATCCGCAAAATGATCCGGCCTTCTCCACCTACCACTTGCTCTTCCAGCACCACACCCCCGCTGCACATGTTAGTGCCACTGGTGTGGAGACCGTGTCCTCCCCCTCTGTCCTGCCCACCTTACCTGAACCCCATTCTACTCCCCTGGAGATGGGCACTGCAGTGGAGTCCACTACCACCCCGTCTGACTTGGGCACTGCAGTGGGGAACCTGTCCTCTCCATCTGGCCAGCCCACTGGAGTTGTGCCGGCACCCACACTATCTGACTCATGCCCCCCAGTTGTGCCGGCACACACCATGTCAGACACCTCCACTGCAGATGTAAGTGACTCTCCAGCACCAGCCACCCCTTCCCTGCCTCCTTCTGGTGAGCCCTGATCCTGTCCCTGCGGTGCCTGGCCTGCCCCCCGTATGCCCCTCCGAGGGAATGTCCCTGGTCCCTAGCAGTGCAGGCAAGCAAAGGGTGACATCTGCCACTGTCACCCTGTTTGGACTTTATTCATGGACTGGCCATTGGCCTTTGTGTTTTTTCTGGACTTTAATTTTCCAAATAACATATGCTGAATAAAGCTACTTTCAGTTCTCTAGTGGTTTTGCTTCAGATGTACATGATGTTGATGATGCTAACCATGCCCTTGCTGCAGTGATGTTGATTTTTGATGTCAGGTAAATGAAGTGTTACTGTGCAGGACCCCATGTGGTCCAGGGGGAATGTGTCCTATCCTGGTGTGTAGCCATGTCATCCTTTGCAGCAATATGAGGGTGTCATGTTTTCCATATTTGCAAATGGGATTCCCTCCCTGTTTTTTCAATATCACATCTGTGGCTTACACCCCTGCACATCAGATGTGCTTGCCATTGTTCAATTGGTCTATTTCCCTGACCGTGTGACCATCTCCACTGGACATGCATGTTTGGGCATCAATGGGGAAGGACTCATCTGTGGTATCAGTGCAACTTGCTATACATGTGTATTTGATCGGTGCAGATGATTTGGGTGACAATGCCATGACCAGGCTGATGTGACGTGACCCTTCATTTTGTGCTAATTGTTGACTGAGTGACCAAGTGTTCTGCTGACATGATAGCGCCCTGCAGAGACAACGTATGGCACAGCTTTTCTTACACAGGAGTGGAGTCCCCTCATGGCAGTGTGTAATTCCGTGACATTGCCTGAGCCCAAGGTGTGTGTTGTGTGTGCATGTCTGTGTGTGTTCACTTCCATTTTGCTACGCAGGCTGGGGGCCCTAGTGATGTTCCTGTTTGTGATGCTTGCTGAGTTGAGCAATGTTCCCCCCAAATCTTCTCCCTGGGTGCTCTGTGATGTGGGTGCATGGCACATTACTGGTGATCAGGGTGTCATCCATAGGTGTGTTTGCTGTCAGGGCTGAGTTTGTGGGCAAACGCAGATGAGACACAGTCAGGATTCCCCTTGGCACTTGTTGGTTACACAACTCATGTAATTTACAGTTCGTGTTAGCTTCCAGTGATTGTGACACTTTGTGTGTGTGACTGCTGCCACTCCTCAGGGTCAGAGCTGCAATGTTGGAAGTTGTCTATGTGTGTTGTTTGTGGGTGAGCTTGCCTTCTTCATTGGTGTGTGACTGTGTCCGGGATCCCATTGGTTGGTGTGGATTTGACGTCATGCCCATGTACAGCGTACTGTGCAGTGTGTGAGACATTCACAAGTCTTGTTGACTGGCCATGTGTGATGGGTATCTCCGCCTTAGTTCCCTCCACCATGAGAAAAGTTGGCCTGGCATATGCTGTCCACTAATTATAGTGGGCACCTTGCACCAGTCCAAACAACCCCTTATTGGAGATAGGTTAAAGACAACCTTATTGAAAGCTATCCTAGAGGTAGCTATGGAGAGCAGCCTTGAGGCTAAGTCTTGAAGGAATGTAAAGCAGCTTGTTTTACCAGTCTATAATCTCTTGAGTGACCAAATGAAAGAGCACCACACCAGGTATATATTCAAAATATATGTATTTATTGCTAAACACACCCCTCTAGTCTCTTTATGAGGCTAGAGTTCGAAGTACACAAGTTATAAGTTGTTTAAACACAGTAATAGCACAAATACACGTTTGGGCCCTAGGGGCGTACCAAACCATATACCAATAAAGTGGTATAAGAACCACGACTGAACTAGACACTAGGCCTAGAGCCTCTAGAAGTGCTTGGACCACAAGGAACCACCCAAGGTAGTGACACAGGGGACCCACGGGGGACGCGTGCAGTGTAAATACACAACCGCGAAACGCCGTTAACTTCTATGGAGAAAGTCGCGATTGGGAAATTAAAGAAAAGGGACACTTAAAGGAGGACTTGGAGCAAACCCTTTGAGAACTAGGTTGTTCTAGAGTCTCTACCCATGGGAGCACCAGAGTACTCTTGTTACCTCACCCAGGGAAGCCGGGTGCATAGGTGCCTTTCGGGGTCGGGTTTCATCGTCGATTTGAATGGCGATCTGCTGCAAAGTGCTGCTGGCGACCAAGTGGAAAGTGTACGGGTGGATCCAAGAGTGGATCGGAGATCTGAAGAACCTGAAAGCAGAGGGGACAGAGTCTGGGTCACTAGCCAGTGACCAGGAAGGCGATGAGCAGATGCCCACCGATGTCGAGTGCTTCAGGTAGGTTGACAGTCGTCTTGACTCTTCAGCCATGAGGTCCAGGAGGCGTTGTCGGCAACAAGGAGCAGGATTCAGTCTGGTACACGATGTTTGTCGAGTGCTGAGGTGTCGGCGACCGGATTGGACCCAACAAGCCTTGGCAACGGCAAGTCTTGATGAAAGTGAAGAATGACGATGATGCAGACCAGCAAGGTCTGAGGAACTCACCCAGCAAGGGTAAGAGAGGGCAAGCCTGGAGCAACCAGGGAGCCCAAGAAGAAAAGGATTGGCCTTCGTGAAGGGCTACTAGCCAACGGGCTAGCGACCGCGAAGGAGCCTCAAGACATCGCATGTGGAGCTGGCTCACAGGACACTCGTGGAGTGGAGGCCAATGATCTTCGGTGCAATTGGTGCTGGAGGCTAGGGCTACTCGGAGCCCAAAGCACGACTTCGTGGGAGACCCAGAAGAGGATGCACTAGCAAATGTGTGCGGTGTCCAGGGGTCATGGTTCCACGTTACCCACGATATCTACGGGTCTCAGCTTTGCTGGGGACTCAGGGCAGCCTCGGGGAAGTCTGGAAATCCACCTCTGGTGATGCAAAGACTTCGGCGTCCGACGGGAGCTTAGGCGATGCAGACCGGACAATTGCTTCTTTGGTGCCTGCCAAGCAGGGAGTCACTCCTTGACCCCAAGGGAGATTCTTCTGTCCTCTAATCTTGTAGTAGAGCGTCGAAGGTCCAGGATTCTGTGTCAGAGTTTCATCCAGGGATAATCTAAAGTCCTAAGGACTGGGTTCCTATACTTATACCAAGTTTAGGGGTTGGAGTACTCTGTGGCCCCACCTATGGGTGGGTCAGGGCAGAGGGGTGGCTACACCCCTTTCCCTTTGTCCAGTTCACGCCAAAGCAGGGGCTGCAAGCCCTGATCCGGTTTGAACTGGGGTATGCACAGGGACACCAAGTGTGCCCCCAGTGCAGGACTTCAAAGCACCCGAAAGTGCTCCCGCCCAGCCCCAATACACATTATCCTGTCTGGGGAGGTGGTCACACCTCCCTGGGACAGGAAACCTATTGTCCAGGCCTCCCCTGCCGGAGTTTCGTCCAGCAGCAGGAGGCCAGACTTGTGTCTGTGGCAGTAGCATCCATTTTGTGATGCCAGGCTTTAGAAAGAAGTTACCGGCCAGGCCAGGGTTAACATGTCTCTCCCTCTAGAAGGGTGGAATGCTACCCCGCCGCCAGAATTGGCGGGGGGGGTAGTATTCCAAGATGTTTGACACCAAACACGACATGTTTAGGTGCAGCCATTCCAAAGTTAGCATTTAACGCGAGGTTATAATGCGCTTAAGAGTATATGGTCAGGCTGCACTACAAACAGCATCAGAGAAGGGTCTCCGAACGCTGCAGAGGAGCCCTGCTCATGCAGGGGCACCCTCTCACATAGGAACCATGCACTCTGCCTTTAGGATTGATAAGGCCTGCCATAGGAGTGACTTATAGGTTTATATGTGTGTATGTATTTAGTGATATAGGTAACCTATATCACAGTAAGGGGTGCATGCATCACCTTACCCAGGCTGCAGTAGCAGACCTGTGGTGTCAGTTTGGATGGCCTTCCAGGGGTGGTATAATACATGCTGCAGCCCCTGGTAGGCCTCTGAGGTACCTATGCCCTTGGTACATAGTATACCATATACTAGGGACTTATAAGGGCACTCCAGATTCCAATCAGAGATGTGCCTAAGGCACATGGAAACCATTTTAGAGAGGAAGCAGCTAGGCTGGGGTTCTGATTAGCAGGGCCCCAGCCAGACTAAGGTCGAAAAACAGTGAAGCATCAGCAAAAAGTGGGGGTACCCATGTGAAGCAGATCCTACTCTCCTACACACCACCCCTGGGATTGTCATGGGTGCATGTGCAATGTCACCAGTCCATGTGAGCTTCACTGCTGCACATTGGTGGTGATCAAGGTGTGTGGTGTTGAGTGTGTGCAAATGAGAGTTGTTGCACGGCTAGACCCCTACCTCCATGTTGGCCTTGGCTGACAGGCCGTGCTGTTTTATTTGTGCTTGTGTAGGTGTGATGGTAGTTAGTTGCTCAGGACACATGACTGTGGTTCACAGTGTGTACGACATCTACCTTTGTCATCACAGTGGGATTATCATGCAGGCCAGTGTCACCACAATGTGGGCTCCCTGGGGGTAGTGCTGTGGTGGGTCTGTCTCTTGCTATGTTAGTTGCTGTTCCTACAAGCTTGTGTGCCATTTGTAATTTGGGCTCCCTCATCTAACAATGCCTGATTGCCCACATAGGGGAATCCGATCCATGAGTTACTTTTGTGTGGCACTGTGTTGACATCTGTGTAATAGGGATTCAGGCCTCCTCGTGTGTTGTGTGTTTGCCTGGGGACACTGGCACACCACCCCCCTCACCTGTTGTGTTTGATATGCAGTGTGAGTCTGCTTGTTTGTGTTTGTGCATTTGCACAACTGCATTGGCATATCTTTAGTGTGCCATTGGCTGTATGTTGTTTGGTGGCTTTCCCCTGCTGTCCCTGGGACTCCTAGGTCATCTGTCAGCACAATGATCATGGTTTGTATGTCCCATTGCTGCCATGGTATGGTATTTGTTCACCTGACATCTACAGTCTCCACAGGATATCTACATTTGTGTGTCCATTGGTGCAGATATGTGGATCTGCATTATGATGGTCACTTCTGTCATTGTGTTATTTGTGAATGTTGACAATGTGAGCCCCCATGGGTGATGTTTGTCTGCACATGGCCAAAGCGATGTTTCATTGGCACTGCACTGTTTGCCTCACCCAATCTATGTTGCTATGGGACACAAGCACTACTATGCCACTGAGGTGTTTGTTGTTGTGTGACCAGGAATAATCCATGCAGTTTGGCATTTGCAGCTTTTACCATGACTACACTTTTTTTGGTCACTGTGGTGATGGGGCTTTAGACACCATTGCCACAATGTTCAAAATGTGCTTCAGCTATGGACCCCACACTTACATTTTGGTCACTGTGGTGATGGTGGTTTAGACCCCATTGCCACAATGTTCAAAATGTGCTTCAGCTATGGACCCCACACTTACATTTTGGTCACTGTGGTGATGGGGGTTTACACCCCATTGCCACAATGTTCAAAATGTGCTTCAGCTATGGACCCCACACTTACATTTTGGTCACTGAGGTGATGGGGGTTTACACCCCATTGCAACGATGTTCAAAATGTGCTTCAGCTATGGACCCCACACTTACAATGTGGTCACTGTGGTGATGGGGGTTTAGACCCCATTGCCACAATGTTCAAAATGTGCTTCAGCTATGGACCCCACACTTACATTTTGGTCACTGAGGTGATGGGGGTTTACACCCCATTGCAACAATGTTCAAAATGTGCTTCAGCTATGGACCCCACACTTACAATGTAGTCACTGTGGTGATGGGGGTTTAGACCCCATTGCCACAATGTTCAAAATGTGCTTCAGCTATGGACCCCACACTTACATTTTGGTCACTGTGGTGATGGGGGTTTACACCCCATTGCCACGATGTTCAATATGTGCCTCAGCTATGGACCCCACACTTACATTTTGGTCACTGTGATGATGGGGTGTTCGACCCCATTGCCACAGTGGTCATGGTCGGCTTGCATTGTGGAGGCCACACACATTTATGTGTGACACATGTGATAGGGGGTCACATTGTATGTTCAATGTCATGTTCAGTGTTGTAGGCATTTGACACAGACTACACACGCTTGTCATGTTGTTGGGGGGGATGTAATTTTCAGACATTCCTTATGTTGGAGTATGCTGGTTGTGTCATGCATTACCCGTCCTATGAGTAGGGGTTGTGTGGGTGGTAGGCATCCATCCCCCTATGAGTGGGGGTGGTGTTAGTGGTAGGCATCCATCCCCCTATGAGTGGGGATGGTAGTAGTGACAGGTATCCAGCCCCCCCTGAGTAGGGGTGGTGGTAGTGGCAGGCATCCAGCCCCCTATGAGTGGGGGTGGTGTTAGAGGTAGGCATCCATCCCCCTATGAGTGGGGGTGGTGTTAGTGGTAGGCATCCATCCCCCTATGAGTGCGGATGGTAGTAGTGACAGGCATCCAGCCCCCCTGAGTAGGGGTGGTGGTAGTGGCAGGCATCCAGCCTCCCATGAGTAGGGGTGGTGGTAGTGGTAGGCATCCATCCCCCTATGAGTGGGGATGGTAGTAGTGGCAGGCATCCAACCCCCCCTGAGTAGGGGTGGTGTTAGTGGTAGGCATCCATCCCCCTATGAGTGGGGGTGGTGTTAGTGGTAGGCATACATCCCCCTATGAGTGGGGATGGTAGTAGTGACAGGCATCCAGCCCCCCCTGAGTAGGGGTGGTGGTAGTGGCAGGCATCCAGCCCCCCATGAGTAGGGGTGGTGGTAGTGGTAGGCATCCATCCCCCTATGAGTGGGGATGGTAGTAGTGGCAGGCATCCAGCCCCCCATGAGTAGGGGTGGTGGTAGTGGTAGGCATCCATCCCCCTATGAGTGGGGATGGTAGTAGTGGCAGGCATCCAGCCCCCCTGAGTAGGGGTGGTGTTAGTGGTAGGCATCCATCCCCCTATGAGTGGGGATGGTAGTAGTGACAGGCATCCAGGCCCCCCTGAGTAGGGGTGGTGGTAGTGGCAGGCATCCAGCCCCCCTGAGTAGTGGTGGTGGTAGTGGTAGGCATCCAGCCCCCTATGAGTGGGGGTGGTGTTAGTGGTAGGCATCCATCCCCCTATGAGTGGGGATGGTAGTAGTGACAGGCATCCAGGCCCCCCTGAGTAGGGGTGGTGGTAGTGACAGGCATCCAGCCCCCCCCTGAGTAGGGGTGGTGGTAGTGGCAGGCATCCAGCCCCCCATGAGTAGGGGTGGTGGTAGTGGTAGGCATCCAGCCCCCTATGAGTGGGGGTGGTGTTAGTGGTAGGCATCCATCCCCCTATGAGTAGGGATGGTAGTAGTGACAGGCATCCAGGCCCCCATGAGTAGGGGTGGTGGTAGTGGCAGGCATCCAGCCCCCAATGAGTAGCGGTGGTGGTAGTGACAGGCATCAAGCCCCCCATGAGTAGGGGTGGTGGTAGTGGTAGGCATCCATCCCCCTATGAGTGGGGAGGGTAGTAGTGACAGGCATCCAGGCCCCCCTGAGTAGGGGTGGTGGTAGTGGTAGGCATCCATCCCCCTATGAGTGGGGATGGTAGTAGTGACAGGCATCCAGCCCCCCATGAGTAGGGGTGGTGGTAGTGACAGGCATCCAGCCCCCCATGAGTAGGGGTGGTGGTAGTGGCAGGCATCTAGCCCCCCATGAGTAGGGGTGGTGTTAGTGGTAGGCATCCATCCCCCTATGAGTGGGGATGGTAGTAGTGACAGGCATCAAGGCCCCCCTGAGTAGGGGTGGTGGTAGTGGTAGGCATCCGTCCCCCTATGAGTGGGGATGGTATTAGTGGTAGGCATCCATCCCCCTATGGGTGTGTATGGCATTGGTGATAGCCATCCCGCCCCTATGGTTCTGCTGTTGCTAGTGTAGATCATTTCTGCATCCCTATGTGTGTGTGACATATTTCGGGTACGTGTCGTTTGTTTGTGTTGTTGGTGTTTGACTTACCATCTGCGCCGTACACGTCCGTGCCGGTCCCGGTAATAGATGTAGAGTATTGGTAGGACCTGCGCGATGGGATTCATGCTTGGGTCGTCTCGTTCGGGTTTTTCGTGTCTTCGACTCGTACTCATCGCTGGCTTGTTCGTCTCGTAGCCGTGGATCGTCTTGTGGCGTGAATCAGAGCTTATGTACGGCTCTCCCGGATGCTCAAACGTGCCGGACGTAGCAACGGGTTCGGCGCGTACGGAAGGCGCATCGTACTAGTCCGGCCGGAAGGTGCTGTGTATTTGCTTCCGTGCAACTCGAATCGGCGTTTACGGATCCGGCTCGGGCGGGGAACAGGAGCTGAAATGCGTAAGTACGGCTCGCTCGGAATCTGGGCTGTTATGCGCATCGTACTTGTTCGTTCGGACGAGTGTTCGAATCGGTCGGGAAACACGCGTTCGGCTTGTATTTTTTCCAGACGAATACAGTTAGGTGCGCTTCCGGCCGAGATCGGAATCGACCCCTTAGTGTTGTGGTGGTGAATGTTATGAGTACAATGCAGCTGCGGCCGCTGCAGGTAAGAGCGGTGGGCCGGCTGGGGGGGATTTAGAGACACGACCACAAGGGAGAATTAAATAAATAATTAATTTCCCCTCATGGTCGTCTCTCAATATCCCCCCCCAGCTGGCCCCACCGTCCCACCGCTCTTACCTGCAGCGGCCGTGGCTGGTACAACGATGCATACTATCTGGGCCATTCTGTTTAATTTCTTCAAAAACTTTAAGGAGTTCAGATTATGGCAATGCGCCTTGGCCACAGATTAAGAAAAGTGAAAGAAATCTCAGAAACCCCCAGGAAGCTGCATTGGCTTCCTAGTAGCCAGTGTATCCTCTCTAAGGCGTTGTGTCTTGCCCACAAGACCCTTCACCCACAAGGCCCTAATATTTTCCAAAGCCAATTATCCACATATAGCGCTTTTTTTCTATCCATTCTGCCTCCTTCTTTTGTTTACTGTTCTGCAATTTGAGTGGGCTCGGTTTGGAGGCTGTTCCTTTTTTCTCATATTCCCTCGCTTTGAAAAAAATTGCTTCGCCATTGACAACATAATATCAACCATTGTGCCTTTAAGTAACTTCTTATAACGTATCTGTTTTGTTAATTCGGAGCCTGTTTGTTTTTGCATTACACCTCCAATGCATGACTGTTTGGCACACATTTGCACTCGATAAGTAACCAATTCATTAAGTCTTTATTTAACTCACCTACCCTTTGATTCTGCTATGCTCGATCACTGTCCTGAATGACACTTCCATGATCAGACAAGCTATCTAAGTAAACCATCAGAACTAGTCAAAATGTATCATGCATGAGGTACACCAAGAGAAAGGACATTGCTATGCATTCATTGATAAATCTGAATTCTCATTAGAAATGTTCCCAGCTACTTATATGAATGACGATACAGAAGAAATCCTGAGTGTGTGCAACTGCAATAAAAATGTTCACACTTACTATAAATGGTATGACATTGCTATAACCACGTAACATAAGTAACATAGTCTGGTAAAAATCTAGCAACAAAATGACGTCTATGTTTATAACAGAAATAAAGAGAGCAAGGAGCTTAGTTTGAGGATAAACAGTAATTTAGAAAATAGACTTCTGTCCCTGTTCAATTACCATAAAAGAAACAATAATCATTCGCTCAAACACTAGTTTACATACTGATTTTGATAATGGCTACTGGAGACTGTTAATGAACAGAGACATATTAAATAAGAAAACAGACTTACATCTATCACGTCTACAGCAACATAGTTTACTTACAAGGCAATGTGTAATTTCAGCTACTGAAACAGTATCAGCAATAACTGCTTGATGATTACAAAGAGCTGCCCACTGTATCTGGGAAAGAATGGACACTCCAAGCAAGCACGGCTGAATTTGATAATATTCAAGTACATGACATACAGAAGTTGCCAATTCACTCGCATGCTATCTCTGAATAGAAATGCGTGAGGAGCAGTAATACAATCAATCATTGATCCCCACTTGTTGCCATATATATTCAGAAGACCCATAATAATTGATTGGTTTCTGATACATCCCCTAAATATTGAACACAACAAACAAAAAGTATAACACAAACCTTTGGTACGAGATGAAATTTACCTATGAGTGAACAAAGGGGAGAGGGGCGATTATTGAAGCTATCCCTAACAGTCAAAAAGTTACATCACTTTCCAGGAGCAAATTCAATTTAGTTGTCACTCCATTCGAAAGTTATACAGATCAGAAACCTAGTTGTGCCCTTTCTTTAGTGCCCTAAATCTCAGATTCAATAGACTTTCTCGTTGATGTAATTTAAAAATACGCATTTGCCTCTGCATTGTAGATGCTTTCACCATTACAATGTCAAATAATTTAAATGAATTCCTGTACCGATGTATGCATACATAATCTTTGGTCAGAGAATACTTATTGGCCTTGTTAAAAGCTATTTTGCACTCTTGTCTCCAGATGTTTGATGGCCTAATGGTGCTACCATGTGTGGTAGGAATTTTAGTATATAAGCAATGACACTTGAAAGTCACTTGACAAATTCTGTTATTGCCCATCCCCTGGTGCAATAGTATGAATTTCACTTTTGCAGAGAACTCATTCTCACTACTACAGTTCGGAACATGCTATTGAACTCATGTAATAAAATGCTCTTCACAGAATTAATGTTGGCCATTGGCGGCACAGAATTCCATATCAAGGACAGTTATCTAATGTTTTCTGCTTCCCATTCTAATATCAAACTTCTTCTCGTCACTGTTGTAAAAATATGAGGCCAGATTTATCAATATTTCACGCTACACAGCAGGACACCTTGCTGCAGGAACAGGAGAGGGCAGGAATGCTCCATATTTAACATTATATGGCACATTCCTGCCCTCTCCTTGTGCTGGTGCACTTTTGGCTGCCTAGCTCCAAGGTAGGTACCCTTACACCACAGTGCAAGGGTGCCTGTATTGCAGACAGGATTGTTTTTGTGCAGTAAGGGACACCTTCCTGCGCTAAACCAATCTTCTGAGGCTTGGACACTGAAGCCTAGTGAGGCCCAGACAGTGTTACAAGAGGGCTACTGATGCACTCACTATTGCCATTCACTTACCTAACTGGTAAGGCTGGCCCTGGTTTCTAGAACATTAGTGAGAAGAAAGTTGAAGGGTTGATGCCTGACTTTGTGCTGGTGAGCGGATTAACTGTGGGAAAGCTTGTTGAAAGTCATGAGTAACTACAAAAATGACTGACAGGATCTCCCTGAGGACCCCTGAATGTCCTAAGCTAACTCAATATCGGGAACAGCACCCCATGAATTCTGCAACCCTGATTGACTTTGTTTTCAGTTGTTCCAGCTCGGCTGGTTCCTTGTGGGTCTGGGTCGCGCTGTACAAAACTATAACTAATAAAACAAACAAAAAATGAAAAATAAATAAATAAATAACTCCCATTAGTGAGGACGTGCCCACGTATTACCCACATGAGGTATGGAGCTGTGGGCCCAGCCACCTGCTGTTGATCTCGGGACCTTGAATTGCTCCCAAATTTGCTCCAATTTTCACATTGATCTTGCTGCCCTTTTTTGTTATTATTGCTTTGCTTTTTATTTTTGTGGCTCACTGAGATGAGCTTGGCGTGACTGACTTGAAGTGTTTGAGAGAAGCTTTTCCTGGAGGAGTGCGGTACAAGGGTTTGCTCTGATTGAGAACGAAGAAAGCAAATACTGTTCTAGTTAATAAAAGTGTCACTCATTGATGCAATCACGTTTTCCTTTTACTTATGTGAAAGCATCCACTTTTCCTTCCCCCTTGTTTGAGTATATTCTATGGAATCTTCTGCGCCTATTTTGCCACTTCTTGTGGGTGGTATTAATTTTGGTCTGGCTATTGTAAACGTACTCCTTCTCCATCCAGCATTACATTAACACCTATCGTGATGATAGCTAATAAAATCCAATGCTAGGCTGAAAAAGTAAAAACGCCTAGAAATCCTCCATGAAAGAGTGTTTCTTTTTTAGTTTAGGAACCAACACAAACTTGCATAGTTTTGAAGATGGGGTAACAGGTAATACCTTTATTGTTTTACCATTCTACTCTAATGCCTCATCTCATTAGACCTGGACTGTTGTCTCATCCTGTTACCAAAGCAATTAAAAGAAAACTATGTTTCATCCTGTGGTCCTTGGTTACCCAATTGCTTGAAAATTGTATTTCATCTCTCAAAATTTTAGTCTTTGTATCACATTGTACAGCTTACGAAAAATGACAGCGTAGAAAGCCCATCCATTGGAAATACCAGTCAATTTAGTGTTTACTGTAATTTGTGCATGTATTGTGTTGTAATGCCCAAACAATGACTTGTTAACATACTTGGCAGAGGGCCAGACCTCAATACTTGATAGTTTAAAAAAAAATACAAATATTAATAGGAACATAAGTGAACGTAGTAAAAAAGCGCAAGCCTTGCTCCTGGGACAGATGCACAAAAAACACCGTTCACTGTAATGGCTAGTCCTGATGTACTTTTATCAATTGTTCTGATCCTGAATTTGTCAGCTGTCATTTAGTAGCAGTAAATGATTCGCTTATGCAAATTAATGGAGATTATTTTTCAGTATTTTGATGGGTGCACCTCTACAACAAATAACACTAATGTTCTGTGTGAAATACATTTTGTTTACTTCTACCTTTGGTAGCGGTACACTGTGACCAATGCAGCATTACCTCTTTATTTGTCACCGAGTTGCCCAACCCTATGCACTTAGGATTTGTAGACTTATGAATTCCGAGGGCACCCTTTGTGATGTTAATTAAACAAGTGATATATACATCACAAACGCCTTTAGTTGATTCATTTTATAATGAAGTATCAGAAGAGCCTCCTGTTCAAGGAATGATTAATTGCCAAAACGTGTTTCACGAACACTGGTGATTTCATCTACGCTTTTAAACAATTTGACAATGTATCAAAATATGTGGCTTAATTCACAAATTAATCAAAACAATCCGTTAGATCAAGAATATTTGTGTTTATTTATAGCTCTTATGAGAGTGCAAAGATCCATGTATCACATTTAATTCTCTGTGATATTAGAGAGTCTTATGTTGATAAGAGGGGCATGATAACTCATAGCTATCACTACTGTTATTTTAGGTAACTAGTTTTCTAAATTTTATCTTTGATTTCTAGGTGGATAAATGAAGAAAAGGGGTTGTAATAACATTCACTTAGGGTCAATCCCTTTGATCTTTTTCTAGGACAGCTAGCCTGCCGATCAGGCCATTAATTTAATCCTTTTGCTGTTTCCTGGTCTTTCCCATAAAGCTAATGATTCCCCCCCTCAAACCAGCTTTAAAGCTGTCCCAAACTGTTCCACGTAAGGTGCTATACCAGTTTATATCAAAATAGTGTACCGCCCAAGGCCTAATGTGTTGGACAAATAAATTGTTGGTAAGTAATTTTCTATCAAATGTCCACTTAGACCGAGTCTGGGCAGCCACTTTGATTACCATATCCATAATTAAGGGGTTATGAGTGGAGAGAACTCTGGGCAGCTTCTTAATTCCCACTTTAGTAAGTATAGTGGAAGAGGTCAATAAATAATCTAGTCTAACATACTTCTTGTGTGGACATGAAAAGTATGTAAACCATGGATCTGTAGGATTCTTAGCTACCCAAACATTGGTCAAATCATAACTGGTTTTTAAAGCGGCCAAGGCCTTATATACTTGTGGCTTTCAGCCACAATATTCATAAGTTTGGGCCCCGCTCACCTCCTGATTTTTATTCAGATCCCCACGATTACT
Organism: Calotriton arnoldi; assembly: GCA_963921515.1. NCBI lineage: Eukaryota > Metazoa > Chordata > Amphibia > Caudata > Salamandridae > Calotriton > Calotriton arnoldi. The sequence goes on along the minus strand of CAWUFW010018634.1, from coordinate 129,917 downwards.
AATGGATCTGGCCAGGATGCCAATTCAATCTCCAGATCATTAAATACCTTTGGGTCATCCTGGTTCGAGCCATAGATGGTACAAACTGTCAACCCAATGGGCAGCAGGACGATCGCCCATCTACCCCACTTATCCTCTAATACTCGTTTTAAGGGGCCAATACTGTTTCTAATATGAATAGCAACCCCCCCTTATAGTAGAGGTTTGAGTGAAGCAAGCTGCTAAGGTATAACTTTAATCATCAGGGAATCCTGTTTCCCCCATGGGATGTGTGTCTCTTGTTGGCAGATTATGTAGGCATCTTGGGATCGTAAAACCTCAGCCACCCTTGCTCATTTGATCTTTTCATTTAAGCCCCCACACATTGATTGAGCGTGTGTATATTATATATCTTACCCATTTACAAAGAAAATGACGCTGCCATTCCTTGTACACCCAGCTGCCTGACTGCCCAATTGAATCCTATTACCAGACTTATTGTGCTCTCTCTACACTTTTTCTACCCCTTTTTCATACCCCATGCCCTGTGAACCCATCTCCCACAACCCCACCCAACTCATCATACCCTGCTCTTACCCTTCCCTCTAAACCGTGACCCCCACCCCTTCCCTACCCACCCAACACTGATAAGCTATCAGACTGACCATCAGTCTGTGGTGATGAAAGCGAACTCCCTGACAACATTCCAACCATTACTCATTCGTCTGTTTAAAACAGCAATCATGAGAACCAGAGAAAAGAAAAGAACCGGAGAGAAAAAAAAAGAGGAAAAACCCCGAAAACACCAGCAAATAATATATCCCTCAAATACTGCTAGAAAATCACACTTTAGCAATAATCCATAAACAAGAAGGGAGGGAATAGGCGCTGCGGCAAGAAATAGCAGTGGCAAAAGCTCAAATAGGTAGCTATTATAGCAAGATGATCGCCGAAGTGTTTAAGGCACATAAAAACGAAAGTTATTAGTATGGAGACTCTGTGGGTAAGCTGTTAGCGCTTCGTACAAGGCAGAAGCTTGTAGGAATATTATCTCTGGTGTTAAAGGGACAGATGGACGGTATGTTACAGGCCTAAAGGGCATCATCAATATATTTGAAAAGTATTATCAGGATTTATATCATCAGGACAATCCGAGCTCCTCCTTTATTAATGGGATTGAAAGAACTACAGGGGACCCACGAGGGGTAGATGGCGAGCTAAGACAGGAGATGGAAGCGAGTATTACACTTGAGAAAGTTTTAAATGCTCTACACTCTATGTCCTCAGGGAAATCGGCAGGCCCAGACAGAATTCCCATGGAGTTATATAAAGCACTACAGGTGGAGATCGCCCCTGTACTTCTGGATCTGTTCTTAGGGGCACAACAAAGCGAGGTCCCTCAGGAATCCTGGCGAGGAACAGATATAGTAATCTTCTTAAAGAAAGATAAGCCTCCTGATAACCCCGCGTCTTATCGGCCTATATCCCTTATTAATTCAGATGCCAAGCTATCTTTGCAACTTGTCCAGGTAGGATCATAGGTAACCTAGTTTCTCCATGGCAGCATGGCTTTAAACCTGGTAGGGGCACCACGATCATATCAGATGTGCCACAACTATAATTAGTATAGCAGAGGTAACTGGAGAAAAGAGGGTTATGATTCTCCTGGATGCAGAAAAGGCCTTTGACAGGGTGTCATGGCAGTATTTGTGGGACATCTTAGCTTAAAAGGGGTTTGGTCCAAGCTTTATATTGGCCAAATGTGCAATGTATTTTAAACCTTATGCCATGCTACAAATATTGGGCCTGGAATCAGGTAATTTTAAGGGTTCACTGATAGAATATCGATGGTAAAAACATCGATAGTAAAAAATTCGAAAAATAAATATAGATAGTAAAAATATCAGCTCCCTATACTTAAACAGGTAAGTACAAAAATATTGAATCAAAAATATCGCAGTTAAAAATATAGATGTAAAAAATATCAATCTAAAAATATAAATAAATAAAATAATATATATTAAAAATATAAAATATTAATATTAATATTATCTTTAACAAAATAAATTACATTTAATATACATTTTAACTAAATATAAAAATTAAACTTAATTAAAAAAAATATAAACACACAAACATAATAATTTATACATATACATATATTTACTTTAAATTAATTTATTAACTATTATCTTTATTTAATTTTTAAACTTTTAAATTATATAAAAATAAAAAATACACATATATCAATAATTCAGAATTAAAAAACCATACTATAACTAATTTAAACATTAAACTTTTAAAACAAAATTAAAAAGTACTTTTCCCAACACAATAAATACAGCAGTAGGGAAAATGTTGGATAGCGAAACAATTAAATTTACTATTCCAACTGCAATAAGTGCAACAGTAGGGAAAGTGTTGGATAGTGGAGGGGTAACATTTACTATTCCCACTCCATTGACTGCAAAAGTAGGGTAAATGTTGGATAGTAGAAGAATAAAATTTGCTATTCCAACTCCAGTGATTGCAACAGTAGGGAAAATGTTGGATAGCGGAGGGGTACAAATTACTATTCCTACTCCAGTGAGTGCAATAGTAGGGAAAGTATTGGATAGCGGAGGGGTAAAAATTACTATTCCACTGCCAGTGAGTGCAACAGTTACAGTAGGGAAAGTGCCGGATAGCGAAGGGGTAAAAATTACTATTCCCACTTCAGGTAGTGCAACAGTAGGGAAAGTACTGGATAGCGGAGGAGTAAACATTACTATTCCCACTCCAGTTAGTGCAACAGTAGGGAAAGTACTGGATAGCGGAGGGGTAAAAATTATTATTCCCACTCCAGTGAGTGCAACAGTAGGGAAAGTGCTGGATAGTGAAGGGGTAAAAATTACTATTCCCACTCCAGTGAGTGCAACAGTAGGGAAAGTATTGGATAGAGGAGGAGTAACAATTACTATTCCCACTCCAGTGGGTGCAACAGTAGGGAAAGTATTGGATGGCAAAGGGGTAAAATACTATTCCCACTCCAGTTAGTGCAACAGTAGGGAAAGTACTGGATAGCGGAGGGGTAAAAATTACTATTCCCACTCCAGTGAGTGCAACAGTGGGGAAAGTGCTGGATAGCAAAGGGGTAAAAATTACTATTCCCACTCCAGTGAGTGTAACAGTAGAGAAAGTATTGGATAGCGGAGGGGTAAAAATTACTATTCTCACTCCAGTGAGTGCAACAGTAGGGAAAGTATTGGATAGCAAAGGGGTAAAAATTACTATTCCCACTCCAGTGAGTGCAACAGTAGGGAAAGCGCTGGATAGCGGAGGGATAAAAATTACTATTCCCTCTCCAGTGAGTGCAACAGTAGGGAAAGTATTGGATAACACAAAAACAAAAATTACTAATAACATTCAAACAATTAAAAAAAACTTAAATATTCTTAAAAATAAATAAACAATATTTTAAGAATATACAATTAAATATATTAAACATATAAAAAGAACACATATTATAATACTAATTACATATAACTTAAACCTACAAATAAGATATAAAAAAATACATTTATAAACAATATTTATTTAAAAGGGACAAATATTCACAAACAAAGAAATTATTTAAAACATAGATGTATTTATTTTATTTCCTACCCTATAACACCACACCAATAAAAAAAGACATCAACATTTTTCTTGAAATTTATTTCCATAACTAAGATAAATAAAATGAATTTAAAATATATTATTAATAAAAAAAGATAGTAAACATTCATTGAGTACACATTCTTTAACACTATAATATCCACAACACACACCTAAAATTAATTACACAATTACGATTAATTACTAATTAATTCATTTAAATTAATTAACACATAATTAATAATTCATCAATAAAAAATAAATTACTTCCCACCCTTGCCACTATTTACACCTATAAACACCACAACACACACCTAAAATTAATTACACAATTACCATAATTAAAATTAAATAACAACTAATTATTAAATACATATTAATAAATTAATTTACACATTTAACACTATAACATCACAATTAAACAAATATTAATACACAAAAATAATTCAATACATTTTATATAATTAAATTACTTTCCACCCTATTCCCCTATAAACCCACAACCAGCTACGGAACTAAAAACGCAAAATTCAATGAAAAAAAATTAGTAACTACTATAAATAAGCAATAAAATGTATATAATAAATTAATTCCCACCCTATTCCCCTATAAACCCACAACCCGCCACGGAACTAAAAACGCAAAATTCAATTAAAAAAAAATTATTAACTACTAAAATTTTAACACATATAATAAAAATACAAACAATTCTTATACAAAAAAACAAACATCACACACATATAAAATATATACTAAAATACATACCATTAATAAAAAATCGATATTTTTAACAACTTTATTTTTACAAACGATATTAAACACTTCAATATTTTTTAAATACATATTACTTACCTAAAATCGATATTCTTGACCTCGAGGATTTTACTGTCAATATTCCTGACCCATGATATTTTTACCACGATATTTGTGCAATTCCATATTTTTACCTCGAAATTCTTTCTCTGCACCAATATTAAGGTTGTCAGGGGGACAAGGCAGGGGTGTCCTTGCACCCCAATCTTATTTGCCCTATTTATTGATCCACTTATTCAGCAAATCCTCCAGAATCAAATAATAATGCCAGTGCATGTTAAAGGATTCGACACCATAATAATGGTATATGCTGATGACATCACTATTCTGACTTTATCTATTTATTTATTTTGAAACTTGTATAGCGCACAGCTACCCCCAACGGGGGTGTCCCGGCGCTATGGACGGTTAACAGTTGTAAGTATCCCTGAGCGGCTAAGGGTTGGTAAACAGCCAGGTCTTTAAATTGCGTCGAAATAAACCTTCAGATTCTGTCATACGGAGGGACAATGGTAAGCTGTTCCAAGATTGAGCAGTAATAACTGCAAAAGCTCTGCCTCCCATTCTATATCGACGAAACCGGGGAGTCCGCAAGAGGCGCAGATGATTCGATCTGAGTGATCGGATGGACTGAGCATGCTTAAGTCTAGCTCTGAGATAGGCATTGATCTATAAGCCAGGACCAGAGATTTAAACTGAATGCATCTAGTCACAGGCAGCCAGTGTAACTTTTTTAAGTGTGGTGAGATTGGGTGACGATATGGAATGTTTGGACTCAAAAGCCGCGATAGCAGAAATAAAAAGGTCGGCTATGGAGCATGGCCAGAAATCTGCCTATCTACTGAATAAAGGGAAAACACAGATTGTTTGTAATTCCAACATCCCCCTCTTGGATCCCCGTAGACAGGATGTAGCGATCTATCTAGGGGTCAGGATAAGTAGTAGGGTTAGCTCTATATGGATGAATAATTTGAACCCCTTGCTAAATAAGATCAGCACAGATCCAAGACGCATGGATAGGCTTCATCTTTCAATAATAGGAAGATGTAATATTCTTAAAATGGTTATTCTCCCCAAGATTCTTTATTCATTTCGATCCATCCCCCTTGAGATTGAAGGGTCTTTCTTAAAGAAATTATATTCCAACTTCATCAATTTTATTTGGAAATATAAGAAGACCGGACGGTCATTAAAACTATTATCCCTACCTCAAGAACAAGGAGGGTGGGCAGCTCCCAATCTGGGATATTATTATCATGCAGTCATTTTGCAGCAGATGGCGGTTTTGCTTACACCAGGAAACACTAGCACAAGTATTGGGGAGCAGGAGCCCGGGCCAGCTATTCCTACTATATACGAGCTGGCAATGGGAAGACCGGCATGTGGTATGTTTCTCCGGCAGGCTGAGGCCAGCTATTCAAAAAAACGTGTTTTAAGTTTTTAATAGCAACCTGTAAGGTGTAGGGTAAAATGGTTAAACTTTTGAAGATACCTAGGTATAGTCGATATACACCTCTCTGGCAATCTCCCCTGTTGCTGTGTTCATTTATGGATTTGCAGCATGGGTATGGAGTAGGTAAGGGACCTTATTTTAAATATTTACAGATAACAAAGTTCCTAAATCAACTCAAAACTTAATTGACCAGCGTAGAAATAATTCCTCTCTTGGAAGTAATTATCCATCCCCAGTCTAGGATAAAGCACATTTATAAAATCCTTGTGGATATGATTGCTGATGACCTGGAGAAAGTAGAAGCCAATTGGGCGAGGAGGCTGGGGATGGCGACACAGATTTATATAGGTCAATTGTGTGAGAAGTTGGCCTGGTATATGCTGTCCACTAATTATAGTGGGCACCTTGCACCAGTCCAAACAACCCCTTATTGGAGATAGGTTAAAGACAACCTTATTGAAAGCTATCCTAGTGGTAGCTATGGAGAGCAGCCTTCAGGCTAAGTCTTGAAGGAATGTAAAGCAGCTTGTTTTACCAGTCTATAATCTCTTGAGTGATCAAATGAAAGAGCACCACACCAGGTATATATTCAAAATATATGTATTTATTGCTAAACACACCCCTCTAGTCTCTTTATGAGGCTAGAGTTCGAAGTACATAAGTTATAAGTTATTAAATCACAGTAATAGCACAAATACACGTTTGGGCCCTAGGGGCGTACCAAACCATATACCAATAAAGTGGTATGCGAACCACGACTGAACTAGACACTAGGCCTAGAGCCTCTAGAAGTGCTTGGACCACAAGGAACCACCCAAGGTAGTGACACAGGGGACCTACGGGAGACGCGTGCAGTGTAAATACACAACCGCGATACGCCGTTGACTTCTATGGAGAAAGTCGGGATCGGGAAAATAGAGAAAAGGGACACTTAGAAGAGGACTAGGACAAAACCCTTTGAGATCTAGGACTTTGAAGAGTCTCTACCCACGGGAGCACCGGAGTACTCGTGTTACCTCACCCAGGGAAGCCGGGTGCATAGGTGCCTTTCGGGGTCGGGTTTCGTCGTCGATTCGAATGGCGATCTGCTGCAAAGTGCTGCTGGCGGCCAAGAGAAAAGTGTCCGGGTGGATCCAAGAGTGGATCGGAGTTCTGAAGAACCTGAAAGCAGAGGGGACAGAGTCTGGGTCACTAGCCAGTGACCAGGAAGGCGATGGACAGATGCCCACCGATGTCGAGTGCTTCAGGTGCGTTGACGGTCGTCTTGACTCTTCAGCCACGAGGTCCAGGAGGCGTTGTCGGCAACCAGGAGCAGGATTCGGGCTGGTACACGATGTCTGTCGAGTGCTGAGGTGTCGGCGACCGGATTGGACCCAACAAGCCTTGGCAACGGCAAGTCTCGGTGAAGATGTAGATCGTCGATGGTGCAGACCAGCAAGGTCTGTGGAACTCACCCAGCGAGGGTAAGTGAGGGCAGGCCTGGAGCAACCAGGATGCCAAGTAAGAAAAGGATTGGCCTTCGTTAAGGGCTACTAGCCAACGGGCTAGCAACCGCGAAGGAGCCTCGTGACGCCGCACGTGGATCTGGCTTACAGGACACTCGTGGAGTGGGGGCCAGTGATCTTCGGTGCAGGTGGTGCTGGAGGCTAGGGCTACTCGGAGCCCAAAGCACGACTTCTTGGGAGACCCAGAAGAGGATGCACTTGCAAATGTGCTCGGTGTCCAGGGGTCACGGTCTCAAGTCACCCACGATAGCCACGGGCCTCAGCTTTGCTGGGGACTCAGGGTAGCCTCGGGGAAGTCTGAGAATCCACCTCTGGTGATGCGATGACTTCGGCGTCCGACGGGAGCTTCAGAAATGCGAACCGGACAGATGCTTCTTTGGTGCCTGCCAAGCAGGGGAGTCACTCCTTGACCCCAAGGGAGATTCTTCTGTCCTCTAATCGTGAGTAGAGCGTCGAAGGTCCAGGATTCAGTTTCAGAGTTTCGTCCAGGGATAATCTAAAGTCCTAAGGACTGGGTTCCTACCTTTATTCTAAAGATAGGGGTTGGACTACTCTGTGGCCCCACCTATGGGTGGGTCAGGGCAGAGGGGTGGCTACACCCCTTTCCCTTTGTCCAGTTCGCGCCAAAGCAGGGGCTGCAAGCCCCTGATCCGGTTTGAACTGGGGTATGCACAGGGACACCAAATGTGCCCCCAGTGCAGGACTTCAAAGCACCCGAAAGTGCTCCCGCCCAGCCCCAATACACATTATCCTGTCTGGGGAGGTGGTCACACCTCCCTGGGACAGGAAACCTATTGTCCAGGCCTCCCCTGCCGGAGTTTCGTCCAGCAGCAGGAGGCCAGACTCGTGTCTGTGGCAGCAGCATCCATTTTGTGATGCCAGGGCTCTGGAAAGAAGTTACCGGACTAGTCAGAGTTAACATGTCTTTCCCTCTAGAAGGGTGGAATGCTACCCCCGCCGCCAGGATTGGCGGGGGGTAGTATTCCAAGATGTTTGACACCAAACACGACATGTTTAGGTGCAGCCATTCCAAAGTTAGCATTTTACCGCGAGGATATAATGCGCTTAAGAGTATATGGTCAGGCTGCACTACAAACAGCATCAGAGATGGTCTCCGAACGCTGCAGAGGGGCCCTGCTCATGCAGGGGCACCCTCTCACATAGGAACCACGCACTCTGCCTTTAGGATTGATAAGGCCTGCCTTAGGAGTGACTTATAGGTTTATATGTGTGTATGTATTTTGTGATATAGGTAACCTATATCACAGTAAGGGGTGCATGCACCACCTTACCCAGGCTGCAGTAGCAGACCTGTGGTGTCAGTTTGGATGGCCTTCCAGGGGTGGCATAATACATGCTGCAGCCCCTGGCAGGCCTCTGAGGTACCTATGCCCTTGGTACATAGTATACCATATACTAGGGACTTATAAGGGCACTCCAGATCCCAATCAGTGATGTGCCTAAGGCACATGGAAACCATTTTAGAGAGGAAGCAGCTAGGCTGGGGTTCTGATTAGCAGGGCCCCAGCCAGACTAATGTCGAAAAACAGTGAAGCATCAGCAAAAAGTGGGGGTACCCATGTGAAGCAGATCCTACTCTCCTACACAACCCCCCCCAAACGTAGGGACATTAAACTAACCTTGCCCAGTTAAGTCTTCATGTTCTAAGTGGAAATACCTAGAGAGTCCATCTGCATTCGCATGGTTACTCCCAGGCCTATGTTCCACTGTAAAGTCCATCCCCTGTAGGGAAATGGACCACCTAAGCAGTTTGGGGTTTTCACCCTTCATTTGTTTTAGCCATAAGAGGGGCTTATGGTCTGTCTGAACCAGGAAGTGTGTACCAAACAAGTATGGCCTCAACTTCTTCAGAGCCCAGACCACAGCAAAGGCCTCCCTCTCTATGGCTGACCAACGTTTCTCTCTAGGGGTCAGCCTTCTGCTAATGAAAGCTACTGGCTGATCCTGACCTTCTTCATTCAATTGTGACAGTACAGCCCCTACCCCCAATTCAGATGCATCAGTTTGAACAATGAACTTCTTGGAGTAATCAGGACTCTGCAGAATTGGAGCAGTGCACATGGCCTGCTTGAGGTCATCAAATGCCTTTTGACAGCTAACTGTCCACTGAACCTTTTTGGGCATTTTCTTAGAAGTTAAGTCATTCAGGGGTGTCACTATTGATCCATACCCCTTGACAAATCTCCTATAGTACCCAGTCAGGCCTAAGAAGGCTCTCACCTGAGTCTGGGTAGTGGGAGCAGTCCAGTCCATGATGGTCTGGATCTTGCTCTGCAAAGGTTGAACCTGGCCTCCACCCACAAGGTGGCCCAGGTACACAACCTGACTCTGCCCTATCTGGCACTTAGTGGCCTTGATAGTCAGGCCTGCCTTTTGCAGGGCCTGTAAAACATTCCTGAGGTGGACCAGGTGATCCTCCCAGGTGGAGCTAAAGACAGCAATATCATCTAGATAAGCTGCACTATAGGCTTCCAGTCCTGTGAGAACTGTATTCACCAACCTCTGGAAAGTGGCAGGTGCATTCTTCAGACCAAAGGGCATTACCACAAATTGATAATGTCCACTAGGGGTCGAGAATGCTGTTTTGGGCTTTGCAGTATCAGCTAGTCTGATCTGCCAGTAGCCAGCTGTTAGGTCAAATGTGCTGAGATATTTGGCAGAGGCCAAAGTATCTATGAGCTCATCTGCCCTGGGTATTGGATGGGCATCAGTCCTAGTGACTGCATTGAGACCCCTGTAGTCCACACAAAACCTCATCTCTCTTTTTCCACCACTGGTGTGAGGTTTCGGTACAAGGACTACTGGACTAGCCCAAGGGCTATCTGAGGGTTCAATAACTCCCAATTCCAACATTTTCTGGACTTCAGTCCTGATACAGTCCCTGACATGGTCAGGTTGCCTATAAATCTTGTTTTTAATAGGCAGACTGTCCCCAGTGTCCACTTCATGAGTGCACCAGGTGGTCTGACTGGGTGTCAGTGAAAACATATGTCTAAACTGATTGAGGACTTGCCTGCAATCAGTTTGTTGCTGGGTAGTGAGGCTGCCTGCCAAGGCTACACCATCAACTGACCCATCGTCAGGGTTCTGTGAGAGCAGGTCAGGGAGTGGGTCACTCTCTTCCTCCTGCCCTTCATCAGTAGCCATGAGCAAGCCCATGTCTGCCCTGTCCACATATGGTTTTAACCTGTTGACATGGAGAACCCTGTGGGGACTCCTGGGTGTTCCTAGGTCCACTAAGTAAGTGACCTCACCCTTCTGCTCAACAATAGTGTGGGGTCCACTCCATTTATCTTGGAGAGCTGCTGGGGCCACTGGCTCCAACACCCACACCTTCTGTCCTGGCTGGTAAACAGTCAGAACAGCCTTTGGTCATGCCAGGCCTTCTGAAGTTCCTGGCTAGCCTCAAGGTTTTTGGTTGCCTTTTTCATGTACTCAGCCATCCTGGAGCGGAGACCAAGTACATAGTCCACTATATCTTGCTTTGGGGGCTTGAGAGGTAACTCCCATCCTTCCTTCACCAAGCACAGTGGACCCCTCACAGGGTGGCCAAACAGAAGTTCAAAAGGGCTGTAACCAACCCCCTTCTGAGGCACCTCCCTATATGCGAATAAAAGGCAGGGCAAGAGTATGTCCCATCTACGCCTAAGCTTTTCTGGGAGCCCTTTAATCATGCCCTTCAAGGTTTTGTTGAATCTCTCAACTAAACCATTGCATTGTGGGTGATAGGGTGTGGTGAACTTATAAGTCACTCCACACTCCTTCCACATTGCTTTTAAGTACCCAGACATGAAGTTAGCACCCCTGTCTGAGACTACCTCCTTAGGAAAGCCCACTCTGGAGAAGATTCCCAGGAGGGCCCTTGACACCACAGGTGCTGTAGTGGTCCTGAGGGGAATAGCTTCTGGGTACCTGGTGGCATGATCCACTACCACCAGGATAAACCTGTGCCCAGAGGCTGTTTGGGGATCCATGGGACCAACAATGTCAATCCCTACCCTTTCAAAGGGCACCCCCACCACAGGTAGTGGTATCAGGGGGCCTTTGTAGTGCCACCTGCTTTGCCACTGGCTTGGCAGGTTACACAGGAGCGACAAAACTCCTTACTGTCTTCAGACATGTGGGGCCAGTGAAAGTGAGGGACAATTCTGTCCCAAGTCTTGTTCTGGCCCAGGTGACCTGCTAAGGGAATATCATGGGCTAGGGTCAATAGGAAGCCCCTGAACTTCAAAGGTATTACCAACCTCCTGGTAGCACCAGGCTTGGGGTCTCTACTCTCTGAGTACAGGAGTCCATCATCCCAATACACTGTATGGGGACCACTAGCTTTCCCAGCAGCCTCAGCAGCAGCTTGCTGTCTGAGGGGTTCAAGGGAGGGGCAGCTCTGCTGCTCCTGGCTCAGATCTGCCCTAGAAGGTCCCCCTGTCCCCAAGAACTCAACCTGGTCAGGTTCAAGTTCCTCTGGGACAGTTCCTTCTTCAGGGCTGAGATCATCCCCCTCAAGGGACTGATCTTCCTCCTGAGCCAAGGGGAAGGCACTGCCTTAACCCTACTACTCCTCCTCTTGGAAGGCACTTGGTCCATTCTTCCAGAATCCAAGGCCTGTTCAGTGCTAGACATTTTGGCTTGTGACCTGGTCACAGCAAACACATCTGCAGGGATCCCCAGCATTTCTGCATGGGTCCTGAGCTCCACTTCTGCCCAAGCAGAAGTCTCTAAGTCATTGCCAAGCAAGCATTCGACTGGTAGGTTTGCACTTACCACAACCTTCTTAAGGCCAGTTACCCCTCCCCAGGAGAAGTTAACAACTGCCAGAGTATGGTCTGTTCTGACATTGCTAGCATTGGTCACTTGGTACATCTCACCAAGCATAACTTGCCCAGGAAGCACAAGGTCTTGTGTCACCATTGTGACACTTGCCCCTGTGTCCCTAAATGCCAAAGCCTCACGTCCATTGATTAAAGGCTGTTGTCTGTACTTGCCCAGATTACTGGGACTCACAGTGGAGGTCACATCCATGCCTCCATCACAGACTAACACAGCCTGAGTCAGTTCTCTGACTAAGTCAGAGCCCAACTCAGTTCCCAGGGTGAACCCTACTAAACCCTTTGCTGGAGCACTTCCACCAACTGTACTAGGGGGAACAGGTGCCTTAGGGGCATTGGTGGGTGCTGGACTGGAGTCTTTGGACTTGGTGCAATCACTGGTCCAGTGGGTCTTTTGCTTACAGACCTTGCACCATGGTTTTCTTTGGCCTTTCCCTTTGGTAGACTGTGAATCCCCACCAGAAGAAGATTTTTGGGGGCCTGATGAAGACTTTTGATCTTTACCCTTCTCCCCACCCTTTTCAGAGTTCTTAGCATCTTGCTTCTTGGTTTCCCCACCTTGGTTCTGTACCTTCTGCTTCACCCTGGTTCTGACCCATTTGTCTGCCTTCTTTCCCAATTCTTGGGGAGAGGTCAGATCAGAGTCTACCAGGTATTGATGCAACAGCTGATTTTGACAGTTATTAAGAATCTGCTCCCTCATTATCAGATTGTACAATCCTGAGAAGTCACACACCTTACTGCCCATCAACCAGCCTTCCAGAGCCTTGGCAGAACAATCCACATAGTCTACCCAGTCTTGAGTCTGTGCTTTTTGGGTGTCTCTGAACTTCAACCTGTACTGTTCAGTGGTTAGGCCAAACCCATCAATAAGAGCACTCTTCAAGACCTTGTAATTATCAGCATCCTCCTCTCTAACAGTGAGGAGCTTATCTCTACCTTTGTCAGCAAAGGAGAGCCACAAGATTGCTGCCCACTGCTCTTGAGGGACCTTCTGTACTTTACAGGCCCTCTCTAATGCAGTTATCCATTTGTGGATATCATCCCCACTCTGGTAGGGAGGGACAATCTTGCTCAGGTTCCTATGGTCATAGGACCTTTCCCTGTCTCTAGGGACATGGCTGCCACCATGGGACTCTAGTCCCAACTTTCTTCTCTCTCTAAGGAGATCTAGGGATTCCCTATCTAAAGCCAATTGCTTTTTTCTGATTTCCAGCTGAGTTTCCTCATACTGGACCAGTCTGGCTCTCCTCTCATGAGAGGATTCCCTCCTGTGAGAGGAGACAGAGCTCCCTATAGAGGTGCCAGAGTGGTTAGACTCCTGAGAAGGAGATCTAGACTTTCTGGGCACACTCTTAATCCTTCCTGGTGGGACAAAGAGGGTGTCATCCTGATCATCCTCATCATCGTCCACAGGAGGGATTGGGTTATCCAGGTCAGGGTCATTGTCACCCTCCTGGCCAGTTTCAGAGGGGGGCTGGGGGTATTGGTACCCCTGGCGTCCTCCTCTTCTCCTGCCCCACCCTCAGCTCCTACCCCTTCAGTCCCCACGGGCTTACTAAGGTCATAAGCCACCAACAACTCCTTGAGGTGTTGGGTGGTGGGGCTTTGGCCTGTCCTTATTTTTCTCAAGTTACATAAAGCTCTCAATTCCAAGAATGGGAGTGTATCATACTTGGAGGGTGGAAGCTCAATGGCTTCCTGCAAGGATTCTTTGGATCCTGCCCTTAAAGACATTACTAGTGTGGTGTGGTGTATGCACTACCTACTCTAGTGTGGCCTACTAAACTCTCTTGAGTTGTAGAAAGGGTTGTGCTATCCCTTAACACACAACTCTAAGTTCAGTAGAACTTACTGTATTCTAAGCTTAAATTATATGTACCTTAGGTACCTTTAGTGGTTTTCAGTTGATCAATTCAATTGAGATTATCTGGTAAAACAATAGCAAGCTGGAATCCCACACGCTGCACACCAATGTGAGAAGTTGGCCTGGTATATGCTGTCCACTAATTATAGTGGGCACCTTGCACCAGTCCAAACAACCCCTTATTGGAGATAGGTTAAAGACAACCTTATTGAAAGCTATCCTAGTGGTAGCTATGGAGAGCAGCCTTCAGGCTAAGTCTTGAAGGAATGTAAAGCAGCTTGTTTTACCAGTCTATAATCTCTTGAGTGACCAAATGAAAGAGCACCACACCAGGTATATATTCAAAATATATGTATTTATTGCTAAACACACCCCTCTAGTCTCTTTATGAGGCTAGAGTTCGAAGTACATAAGTTATAAGTTATTAAATCACAGTAATAGCACAAATACACGTTTGGGCCCTAGGGGCGTACCAAACCATATACCAATAAAGTGGTATGCGAACCACGACTGAACTAGACACTAGGCCTAGAGCCTCTAGAAGTGCTTGGACCACAAGGAACCACCCAAGGTAGTGACACAGGGGACCTACGGGAGACGCGTGCAGTGTAAATACACAACCGCGATACGCCGTTGACTTCTATGGAGAAAGTCGGGATCGGGAAAATAGAGAAAAGGGACACTTAGAAGAGGACTAGGACAAAACCCTTTGAGATCTAGGACTTTGAAGAGTCTCTACCCACGGGAGCACCGGAGTACTCGTGTTACCTCACCCAGGGAAGCCGGGTGCATAGGTGCCTTTCGGGGTCGGGTTTCGTCGTCGATTCGAATGGCGATCTGCTGCAAAGTGCTGCTGGCGGCCAAGAGAAAAGTGTCCGGGTGGATCCAAGAGTGGATCGGAGTTCTGAAGAACCTGAAAGCAGAGGGGACAGAGTCTGGGTCACTAGCCAGTGACCAGGAAGGCGATGGACAGATGCCCACCGATGTCGAGTGCTTCAGGTGCGTTGACAGTCATCTTGACTCTTCAGCCACGAGGTCCAGGAGGCGTTGTCGGCAACCAGGAGCAGGATTCCGGCTGGTACACAATGTCTGTCGAGTGCTGAGGTGTCGGCGACCGGATTGGACCCAACAAGCCTTGGCAACGGCAAGTCTTGGTGAAGATGTAGATCGTCGATGGTGCAGACCAGCAAGGTCTGTAGAACTCACCCAGCGAAGATAAGTGAGGGCAGGCCTGGAGCAACCAGGATGCCAAGTAAGAAAAGGATTGGCCTTCGTTAAGGGCTACTAGCCAACGGGCTAGCGACCGCAAAGGAGCCTCGTGATGCCGCACGTGAATCTGGCTTACAGGACACTCGTGGAGTGGGGGCCAGTGACCTTTGGTGCAGGTGGTGCTGGAGGCTAGGGCTACTCGGAGCCCAAAGCACGACTTCTTGAGAGACCCAGAAGAGGATGCACTTGCAAATGTGCTCGGTGTCCAGGGGTCACGGTCTCAAGTCACCCACGATAGCCACGGGCCTCAGCTTTGCTGGGGACTCAGGGTAGCCTCGGGGAAGTCTGAGAATCCACCTCTGGTGATGCGATGACTTCGGCGTCCGACGGGAGCTTCAGAAATGCGAACCGGACAGATGCTTCTTTGGTGCCTGCCAAGCAGGGGAGTCACTCCTTGACCCCAAGGGAGATTCTTCTGTCCTCTAATCGTGAGTAGAGCGTCGAAGGTCCAGGATTCAGTTTCAGAGTTTCGTCCAGGGATAATCTAAAGTCCTAAGGACTGGGTTCCTACCTTTATTCTAAAGATAGGGATTGGACTACTCTGTGGCCCCACCTATGGGTGGGTCAGGGCAGAGGGGTGGCTACACCCCTTTCCCTTTGTCCAGTTCGCGCCAAAGCAGGGGCTGCAAGCCCCTGATCCGGTTTGAACTGGGGTATGCACAGGGACACCAAATGTGCCCCCAGTGCAGGACTTCAAAGCACCCGAAAGTGCTCCCGCCCAGCCCCAATACACATTATCCTGTCTGGGGAGGTGGTCACACCTCCCTGGGACAGGAAACCTATTGTCCAGGCCTCCCCTGCCAGAGTTTCGTCCAGCAGCAGGAGGCCAGACTCGTGTCTGTGGCAGCAGCATCCATTTTGTGATGCCAGGGCTCTGGAAAGAAGTTACCGGACTAGTCAGAGTTAACATGTCTTTCCCTCTAGAAGGGTGGAATGCTACCCCCGCCGCCAGTATTGGTGGGGGGTAGTATTCCAAGATGTTTGACACCAAACACGACATGTTTAGGTGCAGCCATTCCAAAGTTAGCATTTTACCGCGAGGATATAATGCGCTTAAGAGTATATGGTCAGGCTGCACTACAAACAGCATCAGAGATGGTCTCCGAACGCTGCAGAGGGGCCCTGCTCATGCAGGGGCACCCTCTCACATAGGAACCACGCACTCTGCCTTTAGGATTGATAAGGCCTGCCTTAGGAGTGACTTATAGGTTTATATGTGTGTATGTATTTTGTGATATAGGTAACCTATATCACAGTAAGGGGTGCATGCACCACCTTACCCAGGCTGCAGTAGCAGACCTGTGGTGTCAGTTTGGATGGCCTTCCAGGGGTGGCATAATACATGCTGCAGCCCCTGGCAGGCCTCTGAGGTACCTATGCCCTTGGTACATAGTATACCATATACTAGGGACTTATAAGGGCACTCCAGATCCCAATCAGTGATGTGCCTAAGGCACCTGGAAACCATTTTAGAGAGGAAGCAGCTAGGCTGGGGTTCTGATTAGCAGGGCCCCAGCCAGACTAATGTCGAAAAACAGTGAAGCATCAGCAAAAAGTGGGGGTACCCATGTGAAGCAGATCCTACTCTCCTACAAATTGCACTAGGTAGTGAGACTTGTTTGTCAGCTCACCTGAAAGCCCAGCATTATCAAACTATATTTAACCTCTACTTTACTCCGACAAAACTCTTTAACTGGAGTAAAAGGGAGGATGATAAATGCCCCAGGTGTGCCCTAGGGCCAGCTGATTTAATTCATATGTTTTTTAGTTGTGGAAAATTACTTTCCTTAAAAGAAGGGATGGAGGATTTCTTGTATGACGTGTTAGGGAGAAGGGTTTGTATAACTCCAGCCCTGATGCTTCTGGGCTTCGACGATAAAGAGATATCCAACGTAAAAAAAAGAAAAAATTAGGATCAGTCCCTTTGAATAGTGCAGAAACCTCTAGTTGCCATCTCAAATCCATAGGACGTTATTCAATAACAGTTTGGAATTCTTTTCGGATAGCTATATGGCATTTAACCTTTCTGAGAAACTCACTGGGCGGTGTTGGTTGATGAGGGCTGCCAGACGAGGATTTGTCAAGATCCCTACCTAACGGACTAGGTCTCTGTGAACTCCTATTGATTTAATGAAATATGGTGTTCTTAACAGGCATCTAGTTAACCATAATTTTGCATTTTACTTTAATGGGTTTAACCCACTATGTATGCAGGGACCATGCATTTTTCAGCCCACAATGATTAAAAGCCTGAAACTTGAAAGATGATGACCCCTTGCCGGCTCCATAACTTCAAAACCTGAATTGACTGATTTTGTTAAATTTGTTGCTGACTGTTCAGAAGGTCTTTTAAATCCCTACTTAAAGCTTGGATGAAAAAGCACTAGTCTACTTCCACCACAGTACCATCCCTGCTTCCCATCTGCCAATTACAACGCAGAGCTACTTATCCTTCCTCTGCCCACGAAACGTTCACTAAACATCTACTCTGCAAGAATGGAGTGATGGCACTCTGAACACAACTTTAACTTAACCTGATGAGAAGATTGATGATGGTTGTGTGAGTGGACACTTTACTTCAGGCCATCCTGGTCACTATTTACAGTCCTGCACTATCATTCTTTTTCAACTTAATGCATTCTAGGTGCAGTCTTGGTTTGCATTACTTGCAGTAATTAGACTAACATAACTGACAGCAATGATTTGTAAATGAAAGCTTCAGGACTGGAAACAGTGTCCATGATACCATGGAGTCAGCTGGTCACCCTAGATATTCTGGTAGTGATCGGTACACCGGGTCAGACCTGGGGCCGTATTATAATTTGGCACAATGGAATTACAGAAAGGGCAGCAGATGCTTGTGCGTCCCTTTCTCTAATACTCATAGTGCTGGTGCACCTGTAGCTACCACGAGAGGGCATTCCATCATTTGCATGGGGCTGTGGCCCCATGCAAATGAGGGAAGAACTTTGCCTCTGCGCCTATGATCTATTACCGACATTGATGCAGAGGCAAACATGCCCTTAGTAGGTGCACTAAATGTGCGGCACAAAAGGTGACACACTTTCAGTGTGCCTCCTAAAGGCAGCCCTCTGGAGGGGAGAAAAGGGGTTCCATCACCCCCCAGACAACCCCCAGTCACTCACTGCACCCGCCTGCAAGGCAATATCTCTGCCCTCTTGAAAGTGCAGGCACCATGCCACCTACACTGGGAAACATGGAGCGGCTTTTAAGCAGCCCCTCTGAATTTCATATTAAATTGTTACCCTGGGGGCAGCGCAAGTTCGCAGCTGCCCTGGGAGCAGCACATTCTGCATAATAGGATGCATTTTCTATGTTTGCGACTGACGCACCTTTTGAAAACTGCACTGTGGCACAGACAGGGAAAGTGCACCATATATATAATATGGCCTCTGGTGGCTGCTTCCTATATCCCATGCCCTAGGATTTAGGGAATCCCCAGATAGAGAGAGACTGCTCACACCACAAAGCACCATAGTAATCCTTAGAATAACCTTTTTCTTTGTCCTGTAAGAAACAGGAAAAAGGAAACTCTACTGGATTCTCTCACTAGAATGGCAAAAAGGATACTTTCCCTCACTCATTTCACACAGTGCCAGTAATGGTTCAACAAAATTTCACTTTTGTTGGAAGGGCCTTAAACAACTTAGGGAAGGTAATCCTAAGGATTATCATGGTGCCCTGTGAACCCCAGGGTCACTTGTGTACACCTGTGCATGGGAGCAATTATTGCCATTTTCCAGCACATGTACATCTCTGGTATCACATGCTTTCTCCTAGTGGCTGTATGTGGATGCCAGGTGGAACAGTGACATCAGCATTGTGAGCTTCATTTGTAATGTTTGCGAAGACACCTGGGGAATAAAGCTTTATTTACTGTTCACAATTTCATGTTTGAAGCCTTGTTTTAGATTGATGCTACTGAATTAAATGAGTGACCTAGTGGTGCTAGACCTATGGATGATTTTGATGCCTTGCTTCAACATTTGGATCCTATTGCAATTTGTACTTCATGTGCAGTCTACTTTGAAATCCTTTGAAACTTCTTATAGGTTAGCAATAAGGAGATAACTCTTGCAAAATTGACAAAATTGAGCAGTGTATTAGAAATTGTAGAGGTGGTTGTAGCATATGTTCATGGAGCCTACAGGTAATTTTGAGTGTAAGCCATACCCTCATTTCACGTCATAAGTGTGAACATCATTTAACAACAATGTTATGGTCTTCCTTTCACTATCCAGTATCATTACTCAACAAAGTATTCACTTTCATTTAATGAGTAAATGCAATAAAATGCCCAACAGGGAAGGATGACCTTCTAAATCCGTTCTTCAGCAAAATTCCCTCATTTAGGTTAGTATTTTGACCCGTTATCTAAGAAGTACAGTGATTAACTTGATAAGATAGCCTTTTATGGCTAATATTCCAAGAAGGTCATTCTCAAGAGTCATTGGGATCAGGCTTTTTGTCATACTTCTTATAGTTGCCTACAATATTTGCAAGTGTAATTATTCCCCACCCTGAAGATTAGACTCAAAGACTGTTTAAATAATTTTTACTCAATCTAAATTGTGACTGTGTTGGATATTACCATATTTTGTGTGGTGTAACCCCAGATATTTTCCTTAAATGTTTTTGCTGGCTGTAGAATTCTGTGTGTTTTACTCCTGCTAATCTGTGATAAAGTGCCTGTGCTCCCCCTTTCAACAAGAAGAAATTGGCATACCTGTAATTGCCATAACCCCACACTTTTGTTTTGAATGTTTTGCTAGCCGTAGAACCCTGTGCACTTCACTCCGCTAACCAGTGGTAAAGTGCCTGTGATACCCCTTTCAACATGATGAAACTGGCATACCCCTGGTTGGCAGATTCAACATACCTACAAGTTCCTAGTATCTGATACACAAGTGTACCCTGGGTCTGTAAGTTAAATGTCACAAGTGGATTGCAGCACCCATTGAGTCATCTCCTACAGTGACAGTATAAACATGACTGTAGACCTTCCAGGTAAAACCCAGCTATGCAGGTTTAAACTGCACATTTGACCTGTCAAATACCCCTTTCGACAGGCCCAAGACTTCCTTTTTAAATGTTAAGATGTGGTAGATGGTATGTAAAAGTAGGACAGCTAAAAGTTTAATGTTAAATATGTACTTACAGTGAAAAGGCTCCAAAAGCTATTGTCACTGTAGCGGGGATGGCTGTTCTATAGGTAAGCATTGGGACACAATAATGAATTTAATAATATAATCTTCAGCTAGGAAACACTTGTGAGATGTTGGCCTGGTATATGCTGTCCACTAATTATAGTCGGCACCTTGCACCAGTCCAAACAACCCCTTATTGGAGATAGGTTAAAGACAACCTTTATTGAAAGCTATCCTAGTGGTAGCTATGGAGAGCAGCCTTCAGGCTAAGTCTTGAAGGAATGTAAAGCAGCTTGTTTTACCAGTCTATAATCTCTTGAGTGACCAAATGAAAGAGGACCACACCAGGTATATATTCAAAATATATGTATTTATTGCTAAACACACCCCTCTAGTCTCTTTATGAGGCTAGAGTTCGAAATACATAAGTTATAAGTTAGTTATCTACAGTAATAGCACAAATACACGTTTGAGCCCTAGGGGCGTACCAAACCATATACCAATAAAGTGGTATAAGAACCACGACTGAGCTAGACACAGGGCCTAGAGCCTGTAGAAGTGCTTGGACCACAAGGAACCACCCAAGGTAGTGACACAGGGGACCCACGGGGGACGCGTGCAGTGTGAGAACACAGCCGCGAATCGCCGTTGACTTCTATGGGGAAAGTCGCGGTTGGAATTTTAAAGAAAAGGGACACTTAGAGGAGGACTTGGAGCAAACCCTTTTAGAACTAGGCTGTTCTAGTGTCAATACCCACGGGAGCACCGGAGTACTCGAGTTACCTCACCCAGGGAGCCGGGTGCATAGGTGTCTTTCGGGGTCGGGTTTCGTCGTCGTTTTCAATGGCGATCTGCTGCAAAGTGCTGCTGGCGGCCAAGTCGAAAGTGTTCGGGTGGATCCAAAGGTGGATCGAAGATCTGAAGAACCTGAAAGCAGAGGGGACAGAGTCTGGGTATCAAACAAAAAGGGGGGGACTCTGGACTATTAGAGAGGTCCAGCATACATGCCCTGGATAAACTTGAGAAGAAAAGGTATGCAGTTCCTGTGAAGGAGAGGGAGAGGGGGCAGGGCAGGGGACTGGCAAGGTCCCTGGCTACAAAAAGAGAAATTTAGTGGGAAAGGTAGAGGACTGGGAAGTCCTTCCTTTCGGAATGAGTGCCCTCACTAGCCAGTGACCAGGAAGGCGATGAGCAGATGCCCACCGATGTCGAGTGCTTCAGGTAGGTTGACAGTCGTCTTGACTCTTCAGCCACGAGGTCCAGGAGGTGTCGACGATGACCAGGAGCTGGATTCGAGCTGTCCCACGATGTCTGTCGATTGCAGGGGTGTCGGCGACCGGATTGGACCCAACAAGCCTTGGCAACGGCAAGTCTCATGGAAATGGAAGAAGGACAATGGTGCAGACCAGCAAGGTCTGTGGGACTCACCCAGCGAGGGTAAGTCAGGGCACGCCTGGTGCAACCAGGGAGCCCAAGCAGAAGAAGATTGGCCTTCGGGAGGGCCTTCTAGCCAATGGACTAGCAACCGCGAAGGAGCCTCAAGTGGACGCACTTGGAGCTGGCTCACAGGACACTCGTGGAGTGGAGGCCAGTGATCTTCGGTGCAGTCGGTGCTGGAGGCTGGGGCTACTAGAAGCCCAAAGCACAACTTCGTGGGAGACCCAGAAGAGGATGCACTTGCAAATGCGATCGGTGTCCAGGGTTCACGGTTCCACGTTACCCACAACAGCTATGGGCCTCAGCTTTGCTGGGGACTCAAGGCAGCCTCGGGGAAGTCTGGAAATCCACCTCTGGTGATGCAAAGACTTCAGCGTCCGGCAGGAGCTTCAGCGATGCAGACTGGACAATTGCTTCTTTGGTGCCTGCCAAGCAGGGGAGCCACTCCTTGACCCCAAGGGAGATTCTTCAGTCCTCTAATCTTGAAGTAGAGCGTCGAAGGTCCAGAATTCTGTGTCAGAGTTTCGTCCAGGTTAATCTAAAGTCCTAAGGACTGGGGTCCCATACTTATACTAAGATAGGGGTTGGACATACTCTGGGGACCCACCTATGGGAGGGTCAGGGCAGAGGGGTGGTTACACCCCTTTCCCTTTGTCCAGTTTCGCGCCAGAGCAGGGGCTGGAAGCCCCTGAGCCGGTTTGAACTGGGGTATGCACAGGGACACCAAATGTGCCCCCAGTGCAGGACTTCAAAGCACCAGAGAGTGCTCCCGCCCAGCCCCAATACACACTATCCTGTCTGGGGAGGTGGTTACACCTCCCTGGGACAGAAACCTATTGTCCAGGCCTCCCCTGCCGGAGTTTCGGTCAGCAGCAGGAGGCCAGACTCGTGTCTGTGGCAGCGGCATCCATTTTGTGATGCCAGGGCTCTGGAAAGTCAGTACCGGGTATACCGGTGAGTACATGTCTCTCCCTCTAGAAGGGTGGAATGCTACCCCGCCGCCAGAACTGGCAGGGGGTAGTATTCCAAGATGTTTGACACCAAACACGACATGTTTCCGTGCAGCCATCCCAAAGTTAGCATTTAACGCGAGGTTATAATGCGCTTAAGAGTATATGGTCGGGCTGCACTACAAACAGCATCAGAGAAGGGTCTCCGAACACTGCAGAGGGGCCCAGCTCATGCAGGGGCACCCTCTCACATAGGAACCACGCACTCTGCCTTCAGGATTGATAAGGCCTGCCATAGGAGTGACTTATAGGTTTATATGTGTGTATGTATGTAGTGATATAGGTAGCCTATATCACAGTAAAGGGTGCATGCACCACCTTACCCAGGCTGCAGTAGCAGACCTGTGGTGTCCTTTTGGCTGGCCTTCCAGGGGTGGCACAATACATGCTTCAGCCCCTGGCAGGCCTCTGAGGTACCTATGCCCTGGGTACATAGTATACCATATACTAGGGACTTATAAGGGCACTCCAGATTCCAATCAGAGATGTGCCTAAGGCACATGGAAACCATTTTAGAGAGGAAGCAGCTAGGCTGGGGTTCTTATTAGCAGGGCCCCAGCCAGACTAAAGTCGAAAAACAGTGAAGCATCAGCAAAAAGTGGGGGTACCCATGTGAAGCAGATCCTACTCTCCTACACCCCCCCCAAACGTAGGGACATTAAACTAACCTTGCCCAGTTAAGTCTTCATGTTCTAAGTGGAAGTACCTAGAGAGTCCATCTGCATTGGCATGGTTACTCCCAGGTCTATGTTCCACTGTGAAGTCCATCCCCTGTAGGGAAATGGACCACCTAAGTAGTTTGGGGTTTTCATCCTTCATTTGTTTTAGCCATAAAGGGGGCTTATGGTCGGTTTGAACAAGGAAGTGAGTACCAAACAAGTATGGCCTCAACTTCTTCAGAGCCCAGACCACAGCAAAGGCCTCCCTCTCAATGGCTGACCAACGTTTCTCTCTAGGGGTCAGCCTTCTGCTAATAAAAGCTACTGGCTGATCCTGACCTTCATCATTCAATTGTGACAGTACAGCCCCTACCCCCAATTCAGATGCATCTGTTTGGACAATGAACTTCTTGGAGTAATCAGGACTCTGTAGAATGGGAGCAGTGCACATGGCCTGCTTTAGGTCATCAAATGCCTTTTGACAGCTAACTGTCCACTGAACCTTTTTGGGCATTTTCTTGGAAGTTAAGTCATGCAGGGGTGTCACTATTGATCCATACCCCTTGACAGATCTCCTATAGTACCCAGTCAGGCCTAAAAGGCTCTCACCTGAGTCTGGGTAGTTGGAGCAGTCCAGTCCATGATGGTCTGGATCTTGCTCTGCAGTGGTTGAACCTGGCCTCCACCCACAAGGTGGCCCAGGTACACAACCTGACTCTGCCCTATCTGGCACTTGGTGGCCTTGATAGTCAGGCCTGCTTTCTGCAGGGCCTGCAAAACATTTCTGAGGTGGACCAGGTGATCCTCCCAGGTGGAGCTAAAGACAGCAATATCATCTAGATATGCTGCACTATAGGCTTCCAGACCTGTAAGGACTGTATTCACCAACCTCTGAAAAGTGGCAGGTGCATTCTTCAGACCAAAGGGCATCACCACAAATTGATAATGCCCACTAGGGGTTGAGAATGCTGTCTTTGGCTTTGCATCATCAGCTAGTCTGATCTGCCAGTAGCCAGCTGTCAGGTCAAATGTGCTTAGATACTTGGCTGAGGCCAAAGTGTCTATTAGCTCATCTGCCCTAGGTATTGGATGGGCATCAGTCCTAGTGACTGCATTGAGACCCCTGTAGTCCACACAAAACCTCATCTCTCTTTTCCCACCATTGGTGTGAGGTTTTGGCACAAGGACCACTGGACTAGCCCAAGGGCTATCTGAGGGTTCAATAACTCCCAAATCCAAAATCTTCTGGACTTCTGTCCTGATACAGTCCCTGACATGGTCAGGTTGCCTATAAATCTTATTTTTAATAGGCAGACTGTCCCCAGTGTCCACTTCATGAGTGCACCAGGTGGTCTGACTGAGTGTCAGTGAGAATATGTGCCTGAACTGATTGAGCACCTGTCTGCAATCAGTTTGCTGCTGGGCAGTGAGGCTGCCTGCAAAGGCTACACCATCCACTGACCCATCATCAGGGTTCTGTGAGAGCAGGTCAGGGAGTGGGTCACTCTCTTCCTCCTGTCCCTCATCAGTAGCCATGAGCAAGCCCATGTCTGCCCTGTCCACATATGGTTTTAACCTGTTGACATGGAGAACCCTGTGGGGACTCCTGGGTGTTCCTAGGTCGACTAAATAGGTAACCTCACCCTTCTGTTCAACAATGGTATGGGGTCCACTCCATTTGTCTTGGAGAGCTGCTGGGGCCACTGGCTCCAACACCCACACCTTCTGTCCTGGCTGGTAAACAGTCAGTACAGCCTTTGGTCATGCCAGGCTTTTTGAAGTTCCTGGCTAGCCTCAAGGTTTTTAGTTGCCTTTTTCATGTACTCAGCCATCCTGGAGCGGAGACCAAGTACATAGTCCACTATGTCTTGCTTTGGGGGCTTGAGAGGTAACTCCCATCCTTCCTTCACCAAGCACAATGGACCCCTGACAGGGTGACCAAACAAAAGTTCAAAAGGGCTGTAGCCAACCCCTTTTGAGGCACCTCCCTGTATGCAAATAAAAGGCAGGGCAAGAGTATGTCCCATCTTCGCCTAAGCTTTTCTGGGAGCCCTTTAATCATGCCCTTCAAGGTTTTGTTGAATCTCTCAACTAAACCATTGCATTGTGGGTGATAGGGTGTGGTGAACTTGTAAGTCACTCCACACTCCTTCCACATTGCTTTCAAGTATCCAGACATAAAGTTAGCACCCCTGTCTGATACAACCTCCTTAGGGAAGCCCACTCTTGAGAAAATTCCCAGGAGGGCTCTTGCCACCACAGGTGCTGTAGTGGTCCTAAGGGGAATAGCCTCTGGGTACCTGGTGGCATGATCCACTACCACCAGGATAAACCTGTGCCCAGATGCTGTTTGGGGATCCATGGGACCAACAATGTCAATCCCCACCCTTTCAAAGGGAACCCCCACCACAGGTAGTGGTATCAGGGGGCCTTTGTAGTGCCACCTGCCTTGCCACTGGCCTGGCAGGTTACACAGGAGCGACAAAACTCCTTGGTGTCTTCAAACATGTGGGGCCAGTGAAAGTGAGGGACAATTCTGTCCCAAGTCTTGTTCTGGCCCAGGTGACCTGCTAAGGGAATGTCATGGGCTAGGGTCAATAGGAAGCCCCTGAACATCAGAGGTATAACCAACCTCCTGGTGGCACCAGGCTTGGGGTCTCTACACTCTGAGTACAAGAGTCCATCATCCCAATTCACTGTATGGGGACCTCTAGCTTTCCCAGCAGCCTCAGCAGCAGCTTGCTGTCTGAGGGGTTCAAGAGAGGGGCAGCTCTGCTGCTCCTGGCTCAGATCTGCCCTGGAAGGGCCCCCTGTCCCCAAGAACTCAACCTGGTCAGGTTCAAGCTCCTCTGGGACAGTTCCTTCCTCAGGACTGAGATCATCCCCCTCAAGAGACTGATCTTCCTTCTGAGCCAAGGGGAAGGCACTGCCTTTACCCTACTACTCCTCTTCTTGGAGGGCACTTGGTCCATTATTCCAGAATCCAAGGCCTGTTCAGTGTTAGACATTTTGGCTTGTGACCTGGTCACAGCAAACACATCTGTAGGGATGCCCAGCATTTCTGCATGGGTCCTGAGCTCCACTTCTGCCCAAGCTGAAGTTTCTAAATCATTGCCAATCAAGCATTCAACGGGTAGGTCTGCACTTACCACAACCTTCTTAAGGCCAGTTACCCCTCCCCAGGAGAAGTTAACAACTGCCAGAGTATGGTCTGTTCTGACATTGCTAGCATTGGTCACTTGGTACATTTCACCAAGTATAATCTGCCCAGGATCTACAAGGTCTTGTGTCACCATGGTGACACTTGCCCCTGTGTCCCTAAATGCCAAAGCCTCTTTTCCATTGATTAAGGGCTGTTGCCTGTACTTGCCCAGATTACTGGGACTCACAGAGGAGGTCACATCCATGCCTCCATCACAGACTAGGACAGCCTGAGTGAGTTCTCTGACTAGGTCAGAGCTCATCTCCTTACCCAGGGTCAACCCTACTAAACCCTTGGCTTGTGTAGTCCCACCACCAATTGTAACTGCACTAGGGGAGCAGGTGCCTTAGGGGCATTGGTGGGGGCTGGAGTAGAGTCTTTGGACTTGGTGCAATCACTGGTCCAGTGGGTCTTTTGCTTACAGACCTTGCACCATGGTTTCTTTTGGCCTCTTCCCTTGTTAGACTGTGAATCCCCACCTGAAGAAGATTGTTGGGGGCCTTGTGAAGACTTCTGGTCTTTACCCTTCTCCCCACCCTTATCAGAGTTTTTAGAATCTTGCTTCTTAGGGTCACCACCTTGGTTCTGTACCTTCTGCCTCACCCTGGTTCTGACCCATTTGTCTGCCTTCTTTCCCAATTCTTGGGGAGAGGTCAGATCAGAGTCCACCAGGTGCTGATGCAACAGCTGATTTTGACAATTATTAAGGATCTGCTCCCTCATGAAAAGATTGTACAATCCTGTGAAGTCACATACCTTACTGCCCAATAACCAACCTTCCAGAACCTTGGCAGAACAATCAACAAAGTCCACCCAGTCTTGAGTCTGTGCCTTTTGGGTATCTCTGAACTTTAACCTGTATTGTTCAGTGGTTAGGCCAAACCCATCAATCAGAGCACTCTTTAAGACTGTGTATTTATCAGCATCCTCCTCTTTAACAGTGAGGAGCTTATCTCTACCTTTGTCTGCAAAGGAGAGCCACAAGATTGCTGCCCACTGCTCCTGAGGGACCCTCTGTACTTTACAGGCCCTCTCCAGTGCAGTTATCCATTTGTGGATGTCATCCCCACTCTGGTAGGGAGGGACAATCTTGCTCAGGTTTCTATGGTCATAAGACCTTTCCCTATCTCTGGGGAAATTGCTGCCACCATGGGACTCTAGTCCCATCTTTTTCTCTCTTTGTAGAGATCTAGGGACTCCTGTCTATAGCCAACTGCTGTTTTCTGAGTTCAAGCTCGGCTTGCTCATACTCAATCAGTCTCTTTCTCCTGTCATGAGAGGATTCTCTCCTATGAGAGGAGACAGAGGTCCCTATTGAGGTGTCAGAGTGGTTAGACTCCTGAGAAGGAGATCTAGACCTTCTGGGCACACTCACAATTCTTCCTGGGGGACAAAGGGGAGGTCATTCTGATCCTCCTCCTCCTCCACAGGAGGAATTGCGTTCTCCAGGTCAAGGTCATTTTCACCTTCCTGGCCAGTTTCAGAGGGGGGCCTGGGTTTCTTCACCCCTGACCCGTTCCTCATCTTCTGCCCCACCCTCTCTGCCTACCCCTTCAGACCCTAGGGGCCTGCTGAGATCATCAGCCAGTAACACCTCCCTGAGGTGTTGGGTGCTGGCACTTTTGCCTGCTTTCAGCTTCCTAGTATTGTATAATGCTCTCAATTCCAAGAATGGGAGTTTATCATACTTGGAGGGAAGAAGCCCACTGGCTTCTGGCAAGGACTCACTGGGTCCTGGCTTTGAAGACATTACTAGTGAGGTGTGGTGTATGCACTACCTACTCTAGTGTGGCCTACTAAACTCTCTTGAGTTGTAGAAAGGGTGTGCTATCCCTTAACACACAACTCTAAGTTCAGTAGAACTTACTGTATACTAAGCTTGATTTATATGTACCTTAGGTACCCTTAGTGGTTTTCAGTTGATCAATTCAATTGAGATTATCTGGTAAAACAATAGCAAGCTGGAATCCCACACGCTGCACACCAATGTGAGATGTTGGCCTGGTATATGCTGTTCACTAATTATAGTGGGCACCTTGCACCAGTCCAAACAACCCCTTATTGGAGATAGGTTAAAGACAACCTTTATTGAAAGCTATCCTAGTGGTAGCTATGGAGAGCAG
The DNA here is from genome assembly GCA_963921515.1 of Calotriton arnoldi. NCBI lineage: Eukaryota > Metazoa > Chordata > Amphibia > Caudata > Salamandridae > Calotriton > Calotriton arnoldi. Next base: position 100,949 of record CAWUFW010018634.1, on the reverse strand, counting down.
CCTTCAGGCTAAGTCTTGAAGGAATGTAAAGCAGCTTGTTTTACCAGTCTATAATCTCTTGAGTGACCAAATGAAAGAGGACCACTCCAGGTATATATTCAAAATATATGTATTTATTGCTAAACACACCCCTCTAGTCTCTTTATGAGGCTAGAGTTCGAAGTACATAAGTTATAAGTTAGTTATCTACAGTAATAGCACAAATACACGTTTGAGCCCTAGAGGCGTACCAAACCATATACCAATAAAGTGGTATAAGAACCACGACTGAGCTAGACACAGGGCCTAGAGCCTGTAGAAGTGCTTGGACCACAAGGAACCACCCAAGGTAGTGACACAGGGGACCCACGGGGGACGCGTGCAGTGTGAGAACACAGCCGCGAATCGCCGTTGACTTCTATGGGGAAAGTCGCGGTTGGAATTTTAAAGAAAAGGGACACTTAGAGGAGGACTTGGAGCAAACCCTTTTAGAACTAGGCTGTTCTAGTGTCAATACCCACGGGAGCACCGGAGTACTCGAGTTACCTCACCGAGGGGAGCCGGGTGCATAGGTGTCTTTCGGGGTCGGGTTTCGTCGTCGTTTTCAATGGCGATCTGCTGCAAAGTGCTGCTGGCGGCCAAGTCGAAAGTGTTCGGGTGGATCCAAAGGTGGATCAAAGATCTGAAGAACCTGAAAGCAGAGGGGACAGAGTCTGGGTCACTAGCCAGTGACCAGGAAGGCGATGAGCAGATGCCCACCGATGTCGAGTGCTTCAGGTAGGTTGATGGTTGTCTTGACTCTTCAGCCACGAGGTCCAGGAGGCGTCGACGACGGTCAGGAGCTGGATTCTAACTGTTCTACAAAGTCTGTCGATTGCAGGGGTATCGGCGACCGGATTAGACCCAACAAGCCTTGGCAACGGCAAGTCTCATGGAAATGAAAGAAGGACGATGGTGCAGATCAGTAAGGTCTGTGGGACTCACCCAGTGAGGGTAAGTCAGGGCACGCCTGGAGCAACCAGAGAGCCCAAGCAGAAGAAGATTGGCCTTCGAGAGGGCCTACTAGTTAACGGACTAGCGACTGCGAAGGAGCCTCGAGTGGACGCACTTGGAGCTGGCTCACAGGACACTCGTGGAGTGGAGGCCAGTGATCTTCGGTGCAGTTGGTGCTGGAGGCTGGGGCTACTCGGAGCCCAAAGCACAACTTCGTGGGAGACCCAGAAGAGGATGCACTTGCAAATGTGATCGGTGTCCAGGGGTCACGGTTCCACATTACCCACGACAGCTACGGGCCTCAGCTTTGCTGGGGACTCAGGGGAGCCTCGGCGAAGTCTGGAAATCCACCTCTGGTGATGCAAAGACTTCGGCGTCCGGTGGGAGCTTCAGCGATGCAGACCGGACAATTGCTTCTTTGGTGCCTGCCAAGCAGGGGAGCCACTCCTTGACCCCAAGGGAGATTCTTCAGTCCTCTAATCTTGAAGTAGAGCATCGAAGGTCCAGGATTCTGTGTCAGAGTTTCGTCCAGGTTAATCTAAAGTCCTAAGGTCTGGGGTCCCATACTTATACTAAGATAGGGGGTTGGACATACTCTGGGGACCCACCTATGGGAGGGTCAGGGCAGAGGGGTGGTTACACCCCTTTCCCTTTGTCCAGTTTCACGCCAGAGGAGGGGCTGGAAGCCCCTGAGCCGGTTTGAACTGGGGTATGCACAGGGACACCAAATGTGCCCCCAGTGCAGGACTTCAAAGCACCAGAGAGTGCTCCCGCCCAGCCCCAATACACACTATCCTGTCTGGGGAGGTGGTTACACCTCCCTGGGACAGGAAACCTATTGTCCAGGCCTCCCCTGCCGGAGTTTCAGTCAGCAGCAGGAGGCCAGACTCGTGTCTGTGGCAGCGGCATCCATTTTGTGATGCCAGGGCTCTGGAAAGTCAGTCCCGGTTATACCGGTGTGTACATGTCTCTCCCTCTAGAAGGGTGGAATGCTACCCCCGCCGCCAGAACTGGCGGGGGGGTAGTATTCCAAGATGTTTGACACCAAACACGACATGTTTCCGTGCAGCCATCCCAAAGTTAGCATTTAACGCGAGGTTATAATGCGCTTAAGAGTATATGGTCGGGCTGCACTACAAACAGCATCAGAGAAGGGTCACCGAATGCTGCAGAGGGGCCCAGCTCATGCAGGGGCACCCTCTCACATAGGAACCACGCACTCTGCTTTCAGGATTGATAAGGCCTGCCATAGGAGTGACTTATAGGTTTATATATGTGTATGTATGTAGTGATATAGGTAGCCTATATCACAGTAAGGGGTGCATGCACCACCTTACCCAGGCTGCAGTAGCAGACCTGTGGTGTCCTTTTGGCTGGCCTTCCAGGGGTGGCACCATACATGCTTCAGCCCCTGGCAGGCCTCTGAGGTACCTATGCCCTGGGTACATAGTATACCATATACTAGGGACTTATAAGGGCACTCCATATTCCAATCAGAGATGTGCCTAAGGCACATGGAAACCATTTTAGAGAGGAAGCAGCTAGGCTGGTGTTCTGATTAGCAGGACCCCAGCCAGACTAAAGTCGAAAAACAGTGAAGCATCAGCAAAAAGTGGGGGTACCCATGTGAAGCAGATCCTACTCTCCTACAACACTTACAAATTTAATTCTTGGATATATTGAAAAAAATCACCCAATTTAATAGTGAAGCTAGATTTGTAATAAATATTTTGAAAAAGGTACCTTTAAAGGTTACCTTTTCCCTGCCTAGACCTCTGAAGTCCCATTTGCATGAGCTCCAACTGTCACCTGGCAGCTAAAAAGCCTCCTTGATGAGGTTTGAAAACTATTCCTAGAGAAGGATACATGCTTGTGTGCGGGGAGGTGTTCTGTTCCTCTGGCAGTATGACCATCTGGGCTGTGCTTATGAACTTGATTAACTTCAAATGGGCTCACCTTGTCAATGGCAAATGTTAGCTGACACTTGAGCAGGGCCCATATTTGTCCCCCCAGTCAGGCAGGCACTAATCCCAGTGGGAAAGGAGCTACCCCGAGAAATGGTTTAGAGTGACCACAGGGAGGTGATACTTATTTCCCTGCCCACAGCTCAAGGGTAGTCACTCAGGCTCTGCACGAGGGGAGAAACATTTCACCATCTTGGATTTAGGTAGAGAGGGGCACTGTGGTATTATTTGCAGTAGGGCAGACAGGAAGTGCTATAAATGTAGGTAGGGTAACAGAGAGCTGCCAGGAGCCACCCCTACCCACATGCATGTGTTGGTTATAAATGTGGCATCCCCTGTACCCTCTGCAGAACACTTTCTAGAACTGTGAAAGAACAGAAGAGGACTGTACATGCTATCGGTGACCTGAGAGGAGCCTAGAAGGCTGGACCTATGCTTCCTTGTATAACCAGGACATGTGGACTTCCAGGCTTATAAGGCTGGCTGTTCAAGCTACAGAGACACAAGAAACTGCAAGAGACCATTTCTGGAACTGCCCAGGTGACCAGTAATGACTGGACCTGCCCTGACTCCTGCTGCTGGCCTTTCCTAAGGTCCTAGACCCTTGGCGGGTGTCAAAGTGTATTCCTTATAACATATTTAAGAATTCGCTCCTTACCTTATCACCATGCGCAGGCTATGCTGAGGTGCCTTCCTGTTGTGGCTCATCATCACAGAGATGTAGAGGCATCCTCACCCAGCACCATCTTGCTTCTCCTGCGTGTGCCAGGGTTTCCAACTATGGGGTGATTATGGGGCAAGTCTTTGTGACTTAGCTTCAGGACAACACCGTTCGCAGGAGAGCTTTGGCTAACAAAACCCCTATAATGGTTGGTCAGAGGATTAATATCTGGGTCTGATCATATGTAAATATCCATTACAAAATATTTTATTATCTACAAATATATTGTTTTCTTACAATTCTTTCCCAATCCGAGATGGCCAAACCTTCTTTGTTGATGTCATGTCCTGCTTTTCCACTATAAAACGAGGTCTACTGTGAAGTCCAGTTGTGTTGCAATTGTTCCTAAATCATTGCTTGCTCACTGTAATCCATAGCTTCTCTGTGTCAGAATTATCAAGTACCACGCACCTTAAACTTGGTTTCCACAGGAGCAGAAGAGCAAGACCCAAATCCCAGACTCCACTCCCAACAAATTAAATTCACTTGCAGTAAAGGGGGGGAAAGGGGAATGGGAATAACAAGAGAGACTGCCACTGCTGTGTTCACCTCACCGGATACCCCAGCTAAGGAATGTCACGAACACCTGTAAACACAAGAACAGAGTTACTCCTACTACTCTATGCCCTTTCTAATCCTACCAACCCCTCCTTTATAACACTCAATTACCTTTTATACACAGTGGGTTAGCTGCTCTCCTAGCCTTGTTAGTAGTTCTATATTGGCTTAATTGCAATGTCTTTCTTTTGTATGCTTTCTGTCACTATTGCGCTGTTGTTAGAATGATTGCTGAAGAAGCTGTCTTTCGCTGTTAATGTCTTTAACTCTTGTCTCTTGTTTCTTTTTCTCTCACAGGAAAGAAGAATGCTGTTAGAGGTGGTAAGTGCAAATATATATATATATTTCCATTTACTGAAGCGTAGATAGGAGATAAGATGGCTGAATCTCCCTGCGCTGCTTGCTCTCTCCTGGAATATATATATTGTATATCCTTCACTGCTCCTGAATATCTTAGAGATGACTATACTACAGCGCAGCCAATTAACCTTCTAAATATTACTGACTGATAGTTGCCAAGTCTATGACTGAGGATACAGTTCTGATAACTCACTGTCCAAATGTGTACGGAAGACTCACCACTCCAATCTGTCTGTAAGTGAGTCTAGTCTCAGACAGTACACTCGAGGAGGTGTGCCAGAGGACATCTATTCCTCACAAAATAATATACAGGAACTTACTTGTCGGGCGAAGGAGGGAACTTCAGGGATAATTGGAAAACAGGAATGCTCCTTCCCCTCAGTAACTCACCCGAGTCTGAGGAAATTCAAGCTCACAGGAATACCTGACTCGGTGGCAAAGTACTCCCAATGAATCAGAAAATGCCGCCCACTCACGAACCAAGTAAAAGCAGAGCAGCACTCAGGAAAAACGCTGCTCCCTTGAGGAAATAATAAACGACTCAAGCGCGAAGCCAAAACGTTCCTCACGCCAGAATCCGACGGATGAAGTGCACCGCGCGCATAGAGCGCGAGTGCGAAGCCACAGTTTTTGCTTTGGGGCCAAACACTAGAGCGCTCAACCGGGAACTTAACAGATGGCGGCTGCCATTTTCGAATTCCACCCAGAACGATGAGAGGCCACTCTAGGATGCGAACTGGAAGGTATCTTGGCAAGGATACTGTGTCTCTTGTAGAGGGTGAACTTAAACCTCTTCTTAATCTTACCACCCCAGAGTGGCTGATTATGGGCAGATCTAATCCTGAATTGACCAGTCCTGACAGTACCCCCCACCAAAAACCCTCCTCCTCCCAACTTAGGCTTCTTGGGATGGGTCTTGTGAAATTCTCGAATCAGTCTAGCGTCATGAACATTAGCACTGGGCTCCCAGGACCTCTCCTCAGGACCAAATCCCTTTCAGTCAACCAGAAAAAATAGCTTCCCGTTCCTTACTTTAGAATCTAAGATTCGTTTTACTTCGAATTCTTCTTTTGACTGGAAGTGAACAGGGGCTGGTGGAAGATCTTTTCTCAAATCTGGGGATTTCTCTTAATCAAAGACACGTGGAACACTGGATGTATTCTCAGCTTAGAGGGGGTTTAATCTTAACACTGACAGGGTTAACCATCTTCTCTACCTGAAAAGGCCCCAAAAATCGAGGTTGGAATTTTCTGTTCCCCTTTAAGCGCATATTGCGAGTGGAGACCCAAATCATATCCCCAGGTTCATAAACTGGATTCTCTCTCCTCTTTTTGTCTGCCTGCTTCTTAAAGGAACCTTTAGCTTTCACTAAATTATTGGTGGCTATCTGATAGGCCTTTTGCAACTCCCTGACCACCTCCTCCACTGCTGTAACATCACTCTCCTGTTTCCCGACTAACATGTTAGGGTGCCTGCCCGAGTTTAAAAAGAATGGGGAATAACCGGTAGAGGAGTGTACTGCATTGTTATAAGCGAACTCCGCAGCCCAAATCAGATTTGGCCAATCTCCCTCCTGATCCATCAGGTAGAAGCGCAGATATTGTTCCAAATCCTGATTTACCCTCTCAGTTTGCCCATCGGTTTCTGGATGAAAACCAGTTGACAAACGAGAATCGACTCCCAATCTTTTGAGGAAAGCCCTCCAAAAATGTGAAATAAACTGGGAACCCCTATCTGAGATCACCACCTTTGGAATTCCATGTGCCTTCACTACGTGCTGTGAAAATAGTGTGGCCAACTGTGCAGAATTGGGGAGGGATTTAAGTGGAACAAAATGGCTCATCTTAGAGAAATGGCCTACTATCACCCAAATGGTAGAAAACCCTTGACTGGAAGGTAGTTCCACAATGAAGTCCATGGAGACAGTATGCCATGGATAGGGGGCTACGGGCAAAGGCATCAGCAAACCTTGTGGAGCTTGCCTGACGACCTTTCCTTTGACACACTGTTCACAAGAAGCCTCATACTGCCTCACCTGAGCTTCCATATCCGGCCACCAGAATTCTCGTCTTATCAATTCTAAGGTTTTCTTTACTCCATTGTGCCCAGCCAATTGATTATCATGACAATGCTGAATGACCTTCTTTTGGAGTTCTTCACTTGGAACATATAGGCTTCCTTGAAAATAAAGTTTTCCGTCCTTAAACTCCCTTCCAGGACCTTCCTTAATCCATTTTAACCTTTCTTCTTCAGAAAGGGAATTCTTCAGGTTTTCTTCTAGATCTGTATATTGAATGGGTCCAATGATCTTTTCTGTTGGAATGATCTGACCCACATTAGTGAGCTCTTTACTTACTCCTGCGTCGACTCGAGACAAGGCATCGCCTTTCCATTTCTTGAACCTGGCTTGTAGGTTAAAACAAAATTGTAGTCTGCAAAGAAAAGGGACCATCTCAATTGTCTGGGGGTAAGAGTTCTCGTTGACTTTAAGAACTGCAGATTTCTATGATCTGTAAACACGGTCACCTCATGCTTTGCTCCCAATAAATAATGCCTCCACTCTTGAAAAGCATCCTTCACTGCCAACAGTTCTTTATCGGCAATTGCATAGTTGACTTCCGCCGCTGTTAGCTTTCTGGACCGATAGGCCACCGGATGGAGCTGACCAGTTCCCTTGTGCCTTTGAGACAGGATACCACCGATAGCCAAATTAGAAGCGTCTGCCTCCACAAAGAACGGCTCTTCTGGATCCGGATGCTGCAGTACTGGAGCAGAAGTAAAAGTATCTTTCAATAACTGAAAAGCCTCTTCCGTCTCAGTATTCCAAACAAACTTCTCCTTCTTCCTCAGAAGACGAGTAAGAGGGCTAACCTTTTCGGAAAAATTGAGAATAAAACGCCTATAAAAATTGGCGAAACCAATAAAACTTTGTATTTCTTTTACGTTTCGGGGAGAAGGCCAATCCTTTATTGCTCTCACCTTAGCGTCATCCATTGAAACTCCCTCTGGAGACAAAATGAAGCCCAAAAACTCCACTCGAGTAGTATGAAATACACACTTTTCCAACTTAACAAAAAGTTGGTTGTCCAGCAATCTTTTCAAGATCGCTCGCACATGCAAAACATGTTCTTCCAAATTTGCAGAAAAGATAAGGATGTCATCGATGTAAACGACTGCGAAGCGATACAAAAACTCCCTGAGAAGGTCGTTAACGAAATGCTGGAAAGCCGCAGGAGCGTTGCACAGGCCGAACGGCATGACCTGATACTCAAATAGGCCAAACCGGGTACGAAAGGCGGTTTTCCACTCGTCGCCCTCTGCCATCCTGACCAAATGGTAGGCCCCTCTCAGGTCGAGCTTAGTGTACACTTTAGCTTCCTTCACCTGATCCAAAAGTTCCAAAATCAATGGCAGAGGGTAACGGTTCTTCTTGGTGACTAGATTCAAGGCTCTATAGTCTATACACATCCTAAGCTATCCATCCTTCTTAGGGATGAAAAACAAAGGAGAAGAGACTGGGGACTGGGAGGGACGTATGAAACCGTTTGCAAGGTACTGATCCAAATATTCCTTCAAATGACGATTTTCCACTTCTGAGAGAGCGTAGATTCTGCTGCATGGCAAGGATACTCCAGGTTCCAATTCAATCTTGCAATCGTATTCACGATGCGGAGGCAATTTCTTGGCTTCTTGTTCGTCAAAAATGGATGCGAAATCCTGGTATTCACTAGGGATCTCTTGAACCTCTAGAGTGCAAATCATGCAAGTTTGAGTAGCTAATAGAGATGGTAGCGAAGGTCGAAGTACTGTGTCACACGAGTGGTAACAGTGATCACGGCAGTATTCCGAATTTAGTTCCACAGTCCTCCGAGCCCAATAAATCTTCAGGTTATGTTCGGTTATCCACGGTAGTCACAGTATAAACTGAAATTGCGGGGCGTCAATGAGACTGAACCTCAAAATGCTTCGATGCTGGCCAGGTCCCATCAAGACAATTTCTTCAGTGTCATAAGTGATAGGTCCAGAAGATAGATGGGTTCCATCCACAGCTTGAACCAGCTCAGGTCTGTCTTTCTTCACGAAATGAATTCCGAGAGACTTGGCAAATTTAATATCGCAGACGTTTCCAGTAGCTCCGGAATCAATCATGACAGAGACCTCCTCCACTTCAGTTTCCCCAAATTTAATCAAACTGGAGATAGTCAGATGAGGGGCGGAAGACTGTAGAGTATTCGCCACAAGTTGTGTTTCTGGAGTCGACTTATCAGGAGCCCCCACCAGAGCAACCCCTTTTACTGGTGGGGCCTGTCTTTTACCAAAGTATTGTTCTTAGGTTTCTTAGAGCACTCCTTGACGAAATGTCCAGAATTCCCACAATACATACATAGTTTTCCACTTCGATGTCTTTCTCTTTCTTCCTTAGTCAAAGGACCTCGCACTGATCCAATTTGCATTGGCTCTTCTCCAGACGTAGATTCGCTAGTTTTACTAGTGTCAGTTTTAATTCTGTAAAATCTTGGAGGCATAGGTTGTAACTCTCTTTTTTGCTCACTCTTCCTCTCATTTTGTCGGTTGATCGATCTGTAATACCAAATCTATCAACTCGGAAACATCCGTGGGTCTTTTCGGAATTTGGGCCAAACCATCCTTTAACTCCTCCTTGAGACCTCTATAAAAAATTGCTGCTCTCTTGGCTTCAGGCTTATTGGTTTCAACAATCAATTTGTTGTATTGGGCAAGGTACGCAACCAGCTCTCGATTCCCTTGCTTAAGATCTAACAGCTCGTTATCGTAGTCTGTGATACTGTTCGGCAATCAAAAATGCGAAGGAACTCCATCTGAAATCCCTCGAAGTTATATAAAATTGCATCATTGCAATTTACCAGTGGCATCGACCAGGCTGCTGCATCTTCGCTCAGGTAAGACAGCATGAAGGCTACCTTGAATTGATCCTCTTTAAAAACTAATAGGCCTGCAAAGGAAATGCAAGGAACACTGCGTGATAAACACTTGAGCCTTATGAGGATCCCCACTGAACCTCTCTGGGGCCGCTAAAGGTAGCGTGGGAGAAATTGCATTGATGACCTTTGTAGTCAATTCCGCTGCTGAAGGGATGGGGAAAACTGTTGGGGCTTTTGCTCTTTTGCCAATGGATTAACCCTTTCAACTAATTCCTCAAAACTCTGACGGAGATAAAGGGCTTCTTGACTAGACTTCCTAACCTCATCTCTTAAGGTCTTATTCTCTTCCATTGTTTCAATTAACTTTTTTTGTATTCCCTCCAACACTGTAGCTAAGGCGTTGAAGTCAAAACCTTCCGCCATTCTGCTCAAGTGGAAGTTGTATGGCACTTCAATCTGTCAGAATTATCAAGTACCACGCACCTTAAACTTGGTTTCCACGGGAGCAGAAGAGCAAATCCCAGACTCCACTGCCAACAAATTAAATTCACTTGCAGTAAAGGGGGGGAAAGGGGAATGGGAACAACAAGAGAGACTGCCACTGCTGTGTTCACCTTACCGGATACCCCAGCTAAGGAATGTCACGAACACCTGTAAACACAAGAACAGAGTTACTCCTACTACTCTATGCCCTTTCTAATCCTACCAACCCCTCCTTTATAACACTCAATTACCTTTTATACACAGTGGGTTAGCTGCTCTCCTAGCCTTGTTAGTAGTTCTATATTGGCTTAATTGCAATGTCTTTCTTTTGTATGCTTTCTGTCACTATTGTGCTGTTGTTAGAATGATTGCTGAAGAAGCTGTCTTTCGCTGTTAATGTCTTTAACTCTTGTCTCTTGTTTCTTTTTCTCTCACAGGAAAGAAGAATGCTGTTAGAGGTGGTAAGTACAAATATATATATATATTTCCATTTACTGAAGCGTAGATAGGAGATAAGATGGCTGAATCTCCCTGCGCTGCTTGCTCTCTCCTGGAATATATATACTGTATATCCTTCACTGCTCCTGAATATCTAAGAGATGACTATACTACAGTGCAGCCAGTTAACCTTCTAAATATTACTGACTGATAGTTGCCAAGTCTATGACTGAGGATGCAGTTCTGATAACTCACTGTCCAAATGTGTACGGAAGACTCACCACTCCTATCTGTTTCTAAGTGAGTCTAGTCTCACTCAGTACACTCGAGGAGGTGTGCCAGAGGACAACTATTCCTCACAAAATAATATACAGGAACTTACTTGTCGAGCGAAGGAGGGAATTTCAGGGATAATTGGAAAACAGGAATGCTCCTTCCCCTCAGTAACTCACCCGAGTCTGAGGAAATTCAAGCTCACAGGAATACCTGACTCGGTGGCAAGATACTCCCAATGAATCAGAAAATGCTGCCCACTCACGAACCAAGTCAAAGCAGAGCAGCACTCAGGAAAAACGCTGCTCCCTTGAGGAAATAATAAACAACTCAAGCGTGAAGCCAAAACGCTCCTCACGCCAGAATCCGACAGTTGAAGTGCGCCGTGCGCATAGAGCCCGAGTGCGAAGCCACAGTTCTTGCTTTGGGGCCAAACACTAGAGCGCTCAACCGGGAACTTAACAGATGGCGGCCTCCATCTTGGAATTCCACCCAGAACGATGAGAGGCCACTCTAGAACGCGAACTGGAAGGTATCTTGGCAAGGATACTGTGTCTTTTGTAGAGGGTGAACTCAAACCTCTTCTTAATCTTACCACCCCAGAGTGGCTGATTACGGGCAGATCTAATCCTGAATTGACCAGTCCTGACACTCTGCTCTCTCCAGTTTCTGATAACTTGTCTTGGATCACCTGTCTCTTAGCCTGGCCAGCTAGAAGATTTTTTCTGGTACCCAATTTTTTCTCCTTCTTGCTGGGCTATGTTCTGGATCACTGCTAGACTTCCTGTTAAAATCTGGCATCTGGCCCTGCTTCTTGAGATTAACTGCCATTTCTTTGGACCAAGAAGGCACTCAAAACGTTGCGCAGAAGACCCATGCTTGACAGATATCCTGACACCCTGAGCTTTTTCACTTCAAGAACCTCCAGAAGTCTGGGACAAACCGGCCAATCTGACCCAACAAAGGTGCATTGCCACTGGGCCAAAGATTCTAGTTGAGCCTCTCTGGGCTTTTCCAAAGTAGCAAATTTTAAGTGGGGCCTTGCAAGGACATTATCTGGCCTTGTGGGGCTCTCTTTGGCTATAGCTTGCAGCCTTGCCCTGCTGGAGGAATCTCAGCTCCAAAAACGTCATTAAGTACCAAGGTAGAAATCTTCACAATGCACAGGTGTCAAGCCAGTGAGGGACCTTCCTTGGGGGTGAAATTCCAATTTCTTCTACTCAGGGCATTACCACCAAAAGTCAACATCTTAACCAAGACTTTATGCAATGGCTATCCGATGATAAGGAGCATTCTTCGCACAAAGCCTGCTGCCTTGCCACGCTGAGAATTTCGGACTTCCATTTTAAAGATTAAGTCCCAAGATAACACTTTTGACCAGGGCAAACCTAGTTCTGTAATCAGAGCTCCATCGCAGTAGGCCTTAACTTGTGGCAAGGTACCAATCAATCACAACTAAATGCCCGTAGTTGGCACTTAACTCTTTTTGGCACTAATTTCGCATTTACTTTAAAAATTGATAGCTCCAGTTCCCCTTATTGGATATTTGTTCTCTAGGTGTCATTTCATTTATTAAAATCTACTTTATTTCTCTAAATTAGTTTGTGATTTTTCTTGTGTTGTGTTTTGACTTTATTACTGTGTTAATACTGCTCTAATACTTTACACAATGCCTCTATGTCAAGCCCGTCAGCTTTGTGCCATACTTACTAGGGGGTTGAGCTCAGGTTTATTTAGTGCCATTAGTGGTTCACCCTGACAAGAGTTGTGGTTAGTCCGTGAGATAGGTACTCACCCCCCTCAACTAATACCTCAGAGTGTTACAGGCTGTAGCTGTATTAATGCAATACCGTCCAGTTTGGCAACCCAAACAGTTAAAATGAAGGACATTGCACAATTATACTGATATTTGTGTAAAGGTTGTACTTTGGAATAGTGGACCGTACCCAAAGCTAAATCATATATCAATGATCCTTTAGCATTCCTAAACAGGAGTGAATATTAGGACAAATTAATTTTAACATGTATTTTTCTGACTTGCCAGAATCATGTATCTTGATTAACTCCCACCTGCCGAACTTACTTACCCGAAGCTATGATTAACCTGCAATGTGTAACTGGTGAACACATCAGATGATCTCCAGAAAGCAATTAACATACTTGCAACTTAATCTCCTGCTCACAAACTTATTTTCAACTTTAATAAATTCAAAGTAATGAAATGTGGTTCTGTAAAGAATAACTGGCAATTGCAATTATATAATACAATGCTGGAATGGGCTGCATTTCCAAGGTTTTCCAAAGGTTTTCCAAGGTCTGTCTTTGATGGTAGATTATCAGAAAGCAAAAATTTGGAAAGAAGTTCTATTTGGACTGCCTCATCAATCACACCCTCCTGGAGTTTAATGCATAGTTGGAGGTTTAGGAGTTGCCTTTTTTAATCAGGTTTTACTTCAAAGGCTGTTTCGACTTGAACCTATGGGGTGGAAGCTTGAGACTGATTCGCTTAAAGGATTGTATGGGCAAGTGAGGGAAAAATATTGGCCATTTCTCAGTGGTAGAAGTTCAACCCCAATTGCAGCCCTTTCTTTGAAACTATGGCTGGTGGGTTTGGTGTTTAAAAGCACTTGATTATTGGCAATTGTTTTTAGGATTGATATCTTTATTCGAGGAGGTCTCATTGTTACACGGTGTCAAACAAGAAATACAGGGAGTGAAATGGTTGGGAAAGTCCTCAATGTAACAATTTGGACTACTCATGCTACTGTTTGGCTTATAACAACATTTTTCTAATGGGTCCAACCTGACAACAGATTAAGGAATGTTAACAGACCAAATGAATGTTAAGAGTCTAGAGGCTGGCTTATTGCACCAGAGTGGAAAAATGGTAAACTACACAGACATTTTCAGGCTTCAAAGATATCCAACTAATCACATTGACCACAACTTTCATGACATGTTTTTTAGATTCTGCCTACTCTACCTCTGCCCTCTTTTGGTAGAGGGTACTTAGCAGGAATTTCCTCATGTCCCCATAAGCAACAAACTCGTTGCTTCAGCACTTGGTATCAGGAACCACTAATACTTCGTGTTTGCCCACTATTTATTTATTTTTTTATTCAGGAGTTTTTTTAATTTGTACCACTTCAGAGTACTATTGTTTGCCCTCAAAGAAAATACACCTACATGAGGTTGCTAGTATCACACTATGATCAGTTGCACCCACATTTATTCTCTGCACCCACATTTATTCTCTGAAGCATCTCTATATATTTGCTGTTAGTACATTTTTAGGTCTGGCATGTACTGATATTATAAGGTTTCAGTTAGACTTTCTCACCAATTGGTCTGTTTTAGTGTCATTCACATTTTTCTTCCACCCCATAGAGCACACTTAATGGGGCTATGGGTTAGATAACTTTAGTTATTGACTAACTTCCCTGTGAGTGACAGTATTCTTCTCGTTTACAAGGAACACATCCGCACGCAAAGTAGTTCCCTTCAGTCATAGGGATGATTATGGCAATGTGTGCTTTATAAGAGCAAGCCATGTTTTAGATTTCAGATAATACTTTTAATTTGTAGTGCCAAGTTATATCTCTTCCTCTTTTGGCTCCTTGTTTCTCATTACACCTGCTTTCTCATTCAACTGCAGTGCCCCTTGTGTGCTGCTCTTCGGTATTCACTCCCACCCACACTCTTTCATCTATGTAGTCCCATAGAAAACCGACACCTCCAGTAAACTGCTTCATCATTTCCCTTAACAGTCCGAAATATGATGATGGGCTGATACAGCTTACCTTGGATCGATACAAAGTGGGCCGCCATGTTTGTACAGCATGCTTTGGCCTAAACACAGATATGGAAAAATAACAATATATCCTTTGGTTGGCAAATACTGAGAGAACTCTTACTCATACACTCACCTAAATCACACACATCCAATCACAGGGGATACAGTACTAATTGAAAAAGCAGTGTGCCAGTACACAAGAAAAATATTGGAAATGTTATGTATCAATTTATTAAAAGCATATAAAACAATTGTAGCAAATTAAAAAACAGTTAATCATACATAGTATATTTATGTTCAAAATCAAAAAAACATCACACTATAAATAAACATATGAACAAACTTAATAACAAAGACAATTAGATGAGAGTATTAAAAAGACACTACACTTTGTCATAAAGGGACCATATCCGTATGAGGAAACGTTGGGGCTGAACCCTGATGTACAAAAGACAATCAATATCTAGTGTGGCAGCCCACTGTGCGGATTATGGTTCTATTGCGTCTACACGTTTCGATGGTATTATCTTTATTTAAACCATCTTTATCAAGACTAAAGATATTCATCATCATCATAAATACTTTATTTCGGCCGCTAGGGCCATAAAAGTGCATCAATAAAACAAACAATCAATACATCTGTGTTAAAAAATCGATAGATAGATAGATACTCGCAAAGAAATTCATATACAGTAATCAGCCCACAGTAAAAAATAAAAACACAAACACATAGCACAGCCTCATAGGGACGGCAGGGATGAAGATTATTTCGGCTGCTAGGTCCATAAAAGTGCATCAATAAAACAAACAGTCAATACATCTGTGTTAAAAAAAATCGATAAATACTCGCAAAGAAATTCATATACAGTAATCAGCCCACAGTAAAAAATGGAAACACAAACACATAGCACAGCCTCATAGGGACGGCAGGGATGAAGATTATATATATAAAACAGGAACAATTGTAATGCAACCAACCGGATAAAAGGACACTAAAAAAATCACATCTAATACATAAAAGTATCCAAACAGTAAAATCTTGTACTAGAATCTTATAATAAAATAGATCTGTGGGGCTACAGAGCAGGGCCGGAGACCATAACAAAAACCTGCTCACCCCGGCACAAATTCCCCTGGACCCCAGTGGTCACTTTATATAAGCCCGGTGGATGTGCCACATACAATTTAAAAAACGCGATACAGCAAAAACAATTGGGGGCTGAGTATCGTATTTTAAAACTCTATGCGCCTCTATAGCGCGCACAAACCCTAGATTTTTACATAATTGGATTAACCACCGCTTGCGTGGCAGCCGATAGGCGGGGCAGAGGAACAAAACATGGATTTCAGACTCCACCTTATACTTGCACGCAGGGCATTCACCGTTTTGGTCTCTCAGCCATTTATTGGAATATGCTGCAAGTGGAAGAGTCCCCAACCTCAATTGCATATATAGTTTCCTTGCAATTGGGGGTTCAACATAGTCCAAAAAGGTTTCCCTGCTATATACATCCTTTGTTAATAAGAACTCTAGGGTTAAACGACCACTTAAGGCGCTTTCTCGGATGGCACTTAACTTTACTGCTCTATATGAATTAACTAAGTCCAGCCTTGAGAGCTTAGCACACGAGGTCTCAGGCGTGTTCCAAAGGTCCGGCTTACCTATCTTACGTGCAAGGTCCCTTATGTGGCAGAGCCATGTAATTTTCTTTATATTACACATAGTTAAAAACTCGGAGAGTTCATCCCTAAAAACAGACAACTCCGGAGTCACCCACATCCTCCGCCAGAAAACTAAGGGTCTTATAGCAATTTCTTCATCCAACATTGGAGGTTATCCCCTATTGGTGCTGGAGGTATGTTGATATTTGTATCATTCTGGCAAGAATAGACCTTTTAGGAGTTGCATTATAAACAGTACAATATACCTTTGTTTTAGATTCCACGACGAAAGGAGGACAGTGAGGCTAGCTGTTGTTCAAATCTGCATTTCGTATTGATCATTATATAAGGTGGGATAGGATCTTATTTACAAGTGACTAGGGCCTCTAACACCGAATCAGGATATAAGAGGCATAATAAGATGCAATATGCTGGTTCTGAGACACTATTTCTGGTCTTTATTTAGGTGTTTTTTTTTTTAAACATTCTCTGGTGTTGGGAGAAGCATTTTACATTCCCCGACAAAGAATTTCAGGATAGAAGTGACTTCTGCACTTTGGTCAAGCTACTTTTTAAGGTGAGAAAATGACCACTCATGTATGGGTTTGTAGTGTTCTGCCATTTGGGTCTAACAGAGTGTGAATTTATGAATGTGTTATGTGATACGTATGGAGGGAGTTGGAGGTAATTGTTAAAACAGTGATGTCATGAACTTTGTAATCGACTTGTTGTAGTTTTAGATGTACATTTTAATAATTTAACAGATTAATCATGTGATTAAAATGTTCTGTTTGTATTGCCCGGTTTGGTTATTATCTATGTGTAATAATTGTATGTTTTTAATTGTAGATATCATCAGAGAGTAATATCTTTAGTCTTGATAAAGATGGTTTAAATCAAGATAATACCATCGAAACACGTCAACGCAATAGAACCATAATCCGCACAGTGGGCTGCCACACTAGATATTGATTATCTTTTGTACATCAGGGTTCAGCCCCAATGTTTCCTCATACGGATATGGTCCCTTTATGACAAAGTGTAGTGTCTTTTTAATACTCTCGTCTAATTGTCTTTGTTATTAAGTTTGTTCATTTGTTTATTTATAGTGTGATGTTTTTTTGATTTTGAAAATAAATATACTATGTATGATTAATTGTTTTTTGAATTGCTACAATTGTTTTATATGCTTTTAATAAATTGATACATAACATTTCCAATATTTTTCTTGTGTACTGGCACACTGCTTTTTCAATTGGTACTGTATCCCCCGTGATTGGATGTGTGTGATTTAGGTGAGTGTATGAGTAAGAGTTCTCTCAGTATTTGACAACCAAAGGTTATATTGTTATTTTTCCATATCTGTGTTTAGGCCAAAGCATACTGTACAAACATGGCGGCCCACTTTGTACATAAGTATACTATGTATGATTAACTGTTTTTAGATCGAGCGATGACCTGTTGTATCTCTCTGTGTAGCTTTGGTAAACCCACCCATTGTTATTGGCTGTTAGCTGCAGCATTCAGAAATGCTGCTTTCTTATTGGTGCATTTCTGTTGAAGTCCCTCCTTCGTGTGTTTAGCTCTCTTTCTGGCGATTTCACTCAGAGAGCATTTTCGTTGGCCATCACACAGTACTGCGTGTGATGGCCTCTCTTCCCTCCTCCCATCTGGCGTTGCATATCAGCCGTTTTTTTTTGCTGTTTTATTTAACGACGCGAATTCGACTGGAAGGTATTTCGAGTGCTTTACATGAGCACCAGTGATGTTACACAAGGACACATTCATTTTTAGGTACACAGTGATTTGCCCAGAATCACCGATGTCAAGCGGACGCCGAGGCTCGAACCTGTTCCCCAGCTCCAAAGTCGGCAGCGTTGGCGTAAGGCCACATTCTCTCCCCTCGCCCTCTCTGCAACAACAGAAACAAAAGCGGTCTTTCACGTTGATGTTTTCTTTAGGCTTGTTTCTCAGGCTAACTCCCATTGAGTACTGCCTCTGGAACGAGCAGGGCGCGCACGCTACAGCAGCGCACGTGAAGCCGGCCTTCACGCCCCTTGCCCGGGAAGGAGCTCTGGGCTAGCTGCTGCTGTGTTGCATATGTAGGTCTCTCGTGGGCTCTAAATTGCTTCAGAAGCCCTTTATCTTTAGCGCCTCCGCAGCCCCCGCTCCAAGGGGCACTCATCACAATGCTGCAGACCTCCAGATCCGTGTGCACCTCTCCAGATGTGTGCACACAGCAGGCCAACAGCGCTCTGGCCCTGCTCCTTCCGGCCCAATGCACACTAAAGCACTGATCCCGCGCTCTCCGAATGTGTGAACACTGCAGCCCAGCAGCGCTCTGTCTCTGTGCACACTGCAGCCCAGCAGCGCTCTGGCCCTGCTCCCTCCGGCCCCGTGCACACTGCAGCACTGATACTACGCTCTCCCTCAGCTCTCTGCTACCTCCCTCCTCACCTGTGACTGACAGCACCGGCCCCCCACCCCTCCCATTGGACGCCCCGGCTGGGAAAGAGTTGACTCTAAAGCCGGGACCTGCAAGTTCAGTGACGGTAGGACAGAGGGGGTGGGTGGGAGAGCCGGCTGGGGGCTATTAACTCCCTCTGGGCACCGTTAATTCTCGCTGGCCAGCTAATTAAGTACAACGGACCCCTGCCTATCGTGGTCACGTACTGACACTGAAGAGTAGTGGTGCATCATGGTGTCCCACAACCATAGTACAAGGTTTACTGTTTGTTTTTTTAATACACATTTTCAGTAATTTTATTGCATTGCTTTTCTTTACACACGACCATTTTTTAATGAAAGCAGTGACATTATTCGACTGTTCATTGGACACCGAATAGTACAAGGACAATTTGCATAAGTAAGCGATGTTTAAGTGCGATATTTTAGTTTTACGGTGCTGTTTAAAACATGTTATTCTATATTCGTCTGGATGAGTTCTGCGGCTGCCTTTTCAATGTGAGTCTAACTAGACTACTGTTTGTGTGTAGTAACTGTGTTGTGCTTCTGACACGATCAATAGGGTTGCCATAAATTACACAGTATTTGTGATGTTTGCATATTTAAAAGCGCTTTCATGCCTATAAAATAATTTATTAACGAGAATTTCTGGAAATATTGAAGTATGCACCTTTAGTCTTGCGAACTATGGGTTTTCAAACTTTTACTTGTGCAATATGCACATCATATTATACCGTTCGAATATGGCGTCTGGCGACTAGAGAATACTTAGTGTTTATGTTGATAATATATCCCATGTAGATGCCCCAATAATGGAGTCCACTGGATAGATCATTTAACATCTGGTTCATTTTAAACATGTCCATTTGGAACCACATGTTCAGTGTTGTTATTTCCACTTATTTTCTGTATATATAACACAAGAAACATTATTTGTGGTCCGCTAAAATCAAGATCTTTCTATTGGCAGATATCGACCTATACATAATATTACACTGCTCGAATATGGCGTCTGGCGACTAGAGAATACATAGGGGCCGATTCCGATCTCGGCCGGTAGGGCTCCGAATCGGACTCGGCATTACCGGATCCGATTCGGAGCCCTGTTTCCCGACCGAGTCGGACGTGCGTCCGGGCGAGCGAGTACGATGCGAGCGCACGCGAAATCGCCGACCGACTCGTTCGCGGGACCCAACCGATCCGACCGACTCGCACGGACACGACTCGCACCGCGCAATGGAGACGTTCCCCGGCCGGGTAAGTACGATGCGCGCCGCGAGCAGTCCGACCGACTCGCGCCGTCCGGGTCGAAAGAGCAGTCGGAGCCGCACTTTGGGGGTCCGTGTCGGACCCCCCTGTACGCCTAGCCGCGCGAGTCGCACACAGGGGGGACCCATGGGTCCCCCCTACCTGTGCATGTATGGCGCGACCCGCTTCGATGCGTACCCGCTGTAGGGGGCGCCCTTGTTCGCCTCGCACCCATTGAGTCAATGGGAGCCCGCGTACGCATTGTACGACGGGCTCCCATTGACTTCAATGGGAGTCCGACCGAATCGAGTCCGATAGCATACGAACGCATTGTACTCGTTCGGTCGGACTGCTAGGGTCCGATTCAGTCGGAAATCTCTCCGGGTCCGGCTCGGTCGGAGAGATTTCCGGCCTGAATCGGAATCGGCCCCTTAGTGTTTATGTAGTCTTCATTCATATCACGTATCATGTTACAGGGCATAGCAGATAAGCACTATATGTTTGTTCATACCGGTTTCTACATGTTTAAAATCAATATAGATAACCAAGACCCCCCTGATTAATTCTCAGTCGACGGTGACATTAACGACTAGATTGTGAAAAACATAATTTTTACCTTCCTTCAGGATGGACACTCGTTGAAGTAGTAATTCAAGTATAATTATATTAATATATCGGATCTATTTTTAGGGCGGTATTAGGTAGCCTATGTCCACAGTAGGTTCACATGTATACGAACCAGTAATTCAAAGATGGCGCCGAAATATTCACACTATCGGCTACTATGTGCTGACCCCTTTTTAGTGACGTTGTTCAACAAGCGTCAGCATGTGTGTAAAAGCGTTTATATTGAGGCGATTAGGTCGGCGTCACACTCGCGGGTAGAAACGACAAATTCACAACCTTCAGTATATACCGGTAAGTGTTTTGAAGAACCTCATGTCATTTTGTTATACACGCACTGCCGCGGTTTCTCGCCTTTTTGTTATACTTTTAACAGAAAAGGCTTTAGAGGTAATCCTTGGGAGACGGGTGTAGCACAATAAAGTTCCCCTCTTTTCTTCTTTTTATAGAGGTAGCTGTAATAGGAGACACCCTATGGGAGCGTTAACACGAGTAAGTTACACCCTCCCATTATAGGATTAACCGATGTAAATAGATAGGCTCTATATGTATAGTCACGGAAGTGAGTGGTGTAGCGTATTAAGGCTACTCCATCCACTCTTTTTATAGAGGTAGTAGCAATAGGAGGCACCTTCTGGGAGTTATAACATGAGTCAGTTATCCCCGCTCGCAGTAGGATTAACAGATTTAAATAGATAATTTTGATAGAGGTAGTAGCAATAGGAGACACCTCATGAAAGTTATAATACGAGCTAGTCACCCCTGTTCTAAGTAGGATTAACTCATGTAAATAGATAAGACCCATATGCAATGTCACGGAATCGTATATTTAGAAGTAGATACCAATTTCTGGCGAGTAGGTATTAACCACATGCTCTCATAATATGTACAGATATGGTATCATGGCAACAAGTCCTGCGGCATATTACAATCTAATAACGCTGCTAGACATAGCTGGATACAACACAGTTTCATGCCATATAACATCTTGCCATGTTGGATGTTAACCATCCCAGATAGGTCATCACATGGCCATATAGAGTGTGATTAATATGAATATGTAGGTACAGTCCCGGGCACACGTAATGAGGATATAATATCAGGAGAAATGTCTCATACTGCAGAAATGTAGAGGGTCTACACCAGAATGATAATCATAGGTGTTTAATATAGTAACAGAGCATAAGCAACCAGCCAAAACAAAAGCAACCAGCCGACACGTGTTTCGTCACAAAGGGTAGTAACCCGTGACTCTTCAGGGCTGGGGAAGATACAAAACATAAGATAAACTGACAAGAAAGCAAACAAAAGATGTATAGGTCGAAATTAAAAATCATAAATACAAGTGGAAACCTGGTTACATAACTTACACACAAAATGACAATGAAAGATCTTTGCACCAAGATCAAAAGTTCGAGCTGTGAAAGTGTAGAGGAAGAAAAATAAATGGAATTGCAGACCAAGAGGCGAAATAATCAGAACATGGTAAATGAGAAGCGACACAAGCCAATGTGATAAAATTGAAAAGGCAGCCTCTAAAGATAACAATCACGCACTAAGCGGAACGTGTTGGAAATACATGCAATGGAGGGCGCCCAGTCATGGCAACGAACAGGTTCTAAAAGCGGCTGTAAACGCAAAATCAGTGTTGGTGAAAAGTACTCAGGCAGAAGACCAGCTAGATAAACAAGGACTCCTAAATAGAGGATAGGTCACCCAGGGTTAAAAGGAGGACCTCTGGTACACAAAAGGTAAGACAAAACCGCATAGTGAACGAAATGGTGATCACGAGCAAGCTCCATTGTGAGCTGGACGAGTGCGACTGAAAGACATGCGGAGAAAGCGAAAGAACGATAAAGACACAGCCTAGTAGGTGGCTCTGGAGGGAATAGACGGCTGCCCTAAGTGTGTGCTACTAGTAGGTAAAAGAAAAAAAGGGGGAGAAAAAAGGGTAGAGAAAATACCTGAAAGGCGGTGCCAACAAGGTGGATTCTATGGAGAGGAAAAGGAAAACGGTAAGCGAAAGGGGTGAGCTGGAAAAGGAAAAAATACGTACAGGGAAACTAAAGTGAAATCTTACCAAGTGACCGTTCAAGAATCCAAAACTGCAATGAGGAGCAGTGCGAACCACGGTAGGTGGACTACTGCCAAATGTAAGGAAAGGAAGACGGATATCGCCGGGCGGCGGATAAGCCAAAGAGGACTATTGACCTGAGAGAAAAAGGAAAATGGGAATGAAGTGAAGTGCCAAGTGTGGGAGGGAAAGGGGGAAGGGGAAAGACGAAAACACTAGAGTATCGAGGTGAAGAAGGCTTACCTTCAGAAAAGTCGATGCAGTCTGTGGCGACGAGATTAACCAAGTGCTAAGTAGCACAGGGGGAATATAGAATTAGGCTTGCCAGGTCAGTAGTCCAGGACGACAACGGCGGATGCGCCGGAGTACAGGAAACTAGATAGTGAAAAGGGGGAGAAAAGGTGTAAGCAGATACACCAGGGATAGTGAGCTAGCATAGGTTGGCTCGTGTGGAGAGGACTGAGTCGCTTACCTGGGAGAAGTGTTGTTCAGGAAGGAAAATGGTTCCGGAAGATGGCCGGAAGAGGAGGGGCGGAGGCGGGGTTATATAGGCAAGGTGGAGAAAGACTAGACCGCAGAAGGACAAAAGCAGAGGTGGGCTACACAGGATGCCATGTATAGAGTGTGCCGGTGTAGGAATTGGTGCTGTAAAAGGGATGTACGCCCCAAGTTGAAAGCAGAAAACAAGGAAAAAAGAAAATAACATAGACTGAAATAAAGAAAGAAAAAGGGAACAAACGTACATAAAATATAGACAAACCGATCGATGGAGGATGTTGAAAGGAGAGATGAAGGAGAAAATAGATGCAACATCTGAGAAAAAGTAGTGTAACTCCTGTGATATGGAGTGCATGTCAGATGCTCAAAACAGAGATGCTAAGACCTGGAGGGAAAAAAAAAAAAAAAAAAAAAAACATAAAAGTAGTATACCATAATAAATAAATGCTCTCTGGATTACACGCATATACCAAAACTTCATGAGTAACACTGTGAGAGAAATACTCGCATGAAGCTTAGCCTAAAGCTAACAACCAAGTTACATGAGAAATAATTAAGGTGACCATAGTGGGCGCCGCTGTGACATGACGTTCACCCGAATAGTAAAGCGAAGTGACATTATACCAAAAGTAGTGACATGATAGCAACAATAGTGGGTGAGAATCGCACAAGGTGACTAAAATCTCAAAACTCTATAATCAAATTAACAGATAGCTGTGAGATTCACGAAAATGTCTGGTTCATCAAATATTCCAACTGGAATAATGAGGTTCATGGTTCATGGAGTGGTCAGTAACCAGTGATTAATCCCTAAAAAATAATGAAGCTCATGATCCGTGTTTAATCCGTGTTGCACCGTCTGAAGGCGCATAATCCATGTTGCTTCCAGACGTCTGAGCCTCAGTTCTCTGTTGCCTCCTCTGGCATTAGTGGCAGCCACATCAAATCCGAAGAACGAGAGGCGTTTTTGGAGGCTTGCGTGGGACAAGTGGCTGCGTGGACTGCCATGGGGTATCTGGAATCCTGGCGTTGGAGTGCTCTGATGTGTTCACCAATGCGTTCCTTCAATGGTCTGATGGTGCTTCCTACATACCATAGTTTACAGGTGCACTCTAGAATGTATATGACAAATTTAGTGTTACAATTGATGTTGCAATTGATCAGGTATTTCTTCTTGTTGATTGCTGTGAGATTTTTGATGCCATTCTGGGCAAATCTGCAGACACCACAACAACCACATTTAAAGAAACCCAGTGTGTGTGTTTTGAGCCATGAGTGGCTACTGTGAGGACGAGGTACAGTGGGACTGAGTCTCGTTTTAAGAGTTCTACCACGTCTATAGGTGATCCGAGGTCTCGTGGTGATTACATCTTTAAGCGTAACATCTGCTAGTAGTTCACCCCAATGTTTGTTAAGACTCCTTTTTATGGCTAGACCCATGTCACTAAAATCGGTAATCAATCTAACTGGTTGATCCTGTTTGGTAACTGTGTTTTTGTCACCTAAAGTTTCATGTCTCTCTAACTTTTGGATTCTTTTCTCAGCTTTATTTATGGTATGTGCATCATAACCTCTAGCCTTGAACCTAGATTTCATGTTGGAGATGCATTTCTGGAATTCTGGTTCCTCACTGCAGTTCCTTCTGGCTCTAACGAATTCACCGTAGGGTATCCCTTGAAGTTGATTAGAGGGGTGGGAACTTTCTGCATGCAGGATGGCATTGCATGACGTCTCTTTCCTATATAGTCGACTATGTAGTGTGTTAGACTTGATGTAGAGTTCCACATCGAGAAATGTGATGCTCGACTTGCTACAGACATTTGTGAACCTCATGTTCATGTCATTGGAGTTAAGGTAAGTGAAAAACTCTTCTAGTTTGTCTTGGGACCCTGACCATAGCAGAAGGCAGTCATCAATGTAGCGTCCCCAATAGATTATGCAGTCAACCCATGGAGCTCCCTTGATACCCCAGATCCAAATGGATTCTAGAACACCCATGTAGAGATTGGCAAATGATGGGGAAAATTTGGAGTCCTTCTGCGGTCTAGTCTTTCTCCACCTTTCCTATATAACCCCGCCTCCGCCCCTCCTCTTCCGGCCATCTTCCGGAACCATTTTCCTTCCTGAACAACACTTCTCCCAGGTAAGCGACTCAGTCCTCTCCACACGAGCCAACCTATGCTAGCTCACTATCCCTGGTGTATCTGCTTACACCTTTTCTCCCCCTTTTCACTATCTAGTTTCCTGTACTCCGGCGCATCCGCCGTTGTCGTCCTGGACTACTGACCTGGCAAGCCTAATTCTATATTCCCCCTGTGCTACTTAGCACTTGGTTAATCTCGTCGCCACAGACTGCATCGACTTTTCTGAAGGTAAGCCTTCTTCACCTCGATACTCTAGTGTTTTCGTCTTTCCCCTTCCCCCTTTCCCTCCCACACTTGGCACTTCACTTCATTCCCATTTTCCTTTTTCTCTCAGGTCAATAGTCCTCTTTGGCTTATCCGCCGCCCGGCGATATCCGTCTTCCTTTCCTTACATTTGGCAGTAGTCCACCTACCGTGGTTCGCACTGCTCCTCATTGCAGTTTTGGATTCTTGAACGGTCACTTGGTAAGATTTCACTTTAGTTTCCTGTACGTATTTTTTCCTTTTCCAGCTCACCCCTTTCGCTTACCGTTTTCCTTTTCCTCTCCATAGAATCCACCTTGTTGGCACCGCCTTTCAGGTATTTTCTCTACCCTTTTTTCTCCCCCTTTTTTTCTTTTACCTACTAGTAGCACACACTTAGGGCAGCCGTCTATTCCCTCCAGAGCCACCTACTAGGCTGTGTCTTTATCGTTCTTTCGCTTTCTCCGCATGTCTTTCAGTCGCACTCGTCCAGCTCACAATGGAGCTTGCTCGTGATCACCATTTCGTTCACTATGCGGTTTTGTCTTACCTTTTGTGTACCAGAGGTCCTCCTTTTAACCCTGGGTGACCTATCCTCTATTTAGGAGTCCTTGTTTATCTAGCTGGTCTTCTGCCTGAGTACTTTTCACCAACACTGATTTTGCGTTTACAGCCGCTTTTAGAACCTGTTCGTTGCCATGACTGGGCGCCCTCCATTGCATGTATTTCCAACACGTTCCGCTTAGTGCGTGATTGTTATCTTTAGAGGCTGCCTTTTCAATTTTATCACATTGGCTTGTGTCGCTTCTCATTTACCATGTTCTGATTATTTCGCCTCTTGGTCTGCAATTCCATTTATTTTTCTTCCTCTACACTTTCACAGCTCGAACTTTTGATCTTGGTGCAAAGATCTTTCATTGTCATTTTGTGTGTAAGTTATGTAACCAGGTTTCCACTTGTATTTATGATTTTTAATTTCGACCTATACATCTTTTGTTTGCTTTCTTGTCAGTTTATCTTATGTTTTGTATCTTCCCCAGCCCTGAAGAGTCACGGGTTACTACCCTTTGTGACGAAACACGTGTCGGCTGGTTGCTTTTGTTTTGGCTGGTTGCTTATGCTCTGTTACTATATTAAACACCTATGATTATCATTCTGGTGTAGACCCTCTACATTTCTGCAGTATGAGACATTTCTCCTGATATTATATCCTCGTTACGTGTGCCCGGGACTGTACCTACTTCATTTGTGTGGATTTCTATCCATACCATCACGGGGGTTTTAGGGCATATCCCCTGACCTGGTTTGCACCGTTCACACTCCTAGTATAACATAAACTCAGCGCGAATTAGCTTGAGCGCCATTATTCCTGTCAATACTAAAAACCCCACACTGATACATAATATGAATATGTGTCTGTAATAAGATTAGAGATATTCTCTTTAGCTATATCTCTGCTATACATCTTCTCCTCTCTTTTTCCCTTTCAGCGGTTAGACATGTGAAAGAATCATTTGCACCAACAGCTTTTACTATCTGGATCGTTCAAAAATAATGTTCGTTAACAATCTTCTTTTCCTTACATCCTAAGGGAAGTATATAGACTTATGCACATAAACTTATAAAAGATAATTCCATCAAGAATGTAGGTTCAGTGACCTAACGTGAAGTTCAAAATTTCCTTTTATTTTAAACAAACATTTTTTAGAAACTGAGAAAGAACCTGAGCTTTAAGCGGCAGGTAGAGTTGGATATTGAGGCATCTGGATATTGAGTCGTTTTGTAGTTACAGGAACATATACATAAGGAGAGGTAAGGTTCTTTACAAATATTTTAGAGATTTCAATCTAGAAGTTCTCATTCTCTATGGCCATGTTGCAACTCATCCTTTAATATAACAGGCCGTTGTGCAGGCCAAGCATCCCTCCACCTTGTTTGTTTATTAATAAGTATATAGAGGTCTTATAATATGTCTTTGAAATAAAGGTACTTATTTTCCTAACAAATATAGTGTTGTGTACTTTATAGGGTGTCCATAAACGGGCTTTCTAGAATCATGACCTTATATAGGCACAATCCAACCTGCCCTTATATAGGCATAAAATCCCAGACCTTATTTAGGCATAAACCATGCTTACCAAATACAGGCATGGATTCCGACATCCGTCCCCACCCTAGCGTCTCAACGAGTCCATAAAAAAACAGACCCTCAGGCTGCGGGAGTTTTCCTTGCCCAGGACTATTGATTTCTTCAAGGACTCATACATTATGCATGAACCTCTATTCCTTAGGGGATTCATTCATGACGTCTTTCGCTACCCAACTCACGTCAATGCTAACATTTTCAGGTATAAATATACCTTCCCAAACCCCTGTAAATCAGAGGAGACCGCGACTTCAGAGGAGCCCGATTCTCGGCCAGACGCACTGAGAAGACGCTGTCATTCCTGCACGCAGAGAGTCCAGCTTCCAGTGATCTAACTTCCCTTGCGGGGTGTTGGAATTCGAGTCCGGATAGAGATTCCTACCTCTCTCATTCTTCAGGTATGGAGCAGACTAGAACCTAGAGGGACTCTTGGCATACTAGACTCTTGGCATACTAGACTCTTGGCATACTAGACTCTTGGCATGCTAGGCGTAACTTACTCTTAGTATACTCTAGTCAGGAATACAGCACCTACTTCTACTTCTCCCTACACCTAGGATAGGTTAGGTACACTGGGTAGAACTAGGCTAGAAACGCATCGTATGAGTACTCGCATTTTTAGGCTGTGTCATTTTATGTAAATGCATATATGCTGAAAAGATAATGCTAACGCAGTATTATTTATTTCTACTGCTCACTCTGTACATTATTTATCTCGCATACTGTCTTGTGATCGTAACAGCACATCTAACTTACAACAGAAACAAGACTGTTCAATAAACCTTTTTATTGAAACGCCCGTCTGTTATTTCTGTGTAACTTTGAGGAATAACTGAATCATGCACGACTGAGCTGAGTGAAATGGTTATCTATTGTTTCTACGACTCTGGGACACGTCCTGATTCTGTAAGGGAAACACAGTGGTCATGTTTTGCGGCTGCCAGAAACTAATCCCTTCTTGTTGTCAAGAAGTTTCTAGTGGCCTCTGAGCTAGCTGGCACAAGTAATTAAGTTTAATATACTCGATAGGGACATACCGACCTT
The DNA here is from genome assembly GCA_963921515.1 of Calotriton arnoldi. NCBI lineage: Eukaryota > Metazoa > Chordata > Amphibia > Caudata > Salamandridae > Calotriton > Calotriton arnoldi. The sequence goes on along the minus strand of CAWUFW010018634.1, from coordinate 72,337 downwards.
AGTCCTATGTCAAACCTATAGGATATATTATTCCAATGCGCAGAGCCTATAAGGGAAATAGGAGCTACACTACATGGCGCCCAACGTTTGGTAAGGCAGTAATTCAACGTTAGATACTGAGTAACTCAGCTGTGCATATTTTCTTTTCTCTCTCAGAGACCCCTACCCATATACTCCAAAAGACGTCTGGAGTGGGCAGGGATAGTATCCGCCACGGCTATATAGGGCAGTACCCTATATATTAGCTGTTTGGTTTGCTCAACATTGAAGGATACAGTGTTCCACAATATTGTGCACCTTATCTTTGTTTCCTTGAAATTTGTTCTACATTTTTCAAAAAACAAAATGCCTGACGGAGACAATAACACCGGAAACGGTGTAGCTGCGGCTGATCCAGCCCAACCAGCATTTTTTAACAACACCGGTTTAAATGAAACCGAGGAGGGTGTCATTGACATCGCTCCAAACTTAAGAAGAGCCATTACTCTAAAACTTATAAAACATGGCCTACCACCGAGAGGGGTAGAGCAGTTTTCGTGATTGAGGCACATGAATCCTTTCAGACAGAGGTATTCTATTCATGGGTAATTCTTCCTGAATCCAATCCAGTAACACACTTGTTTCACTTCTACAAAGAAGATGAACCACCAGAGGAATACATTCCTTTCGAGGATATTGAGATTCCATTAACATACCAGGAGCATCAGCTCTGGTTTAAAGGCGCCCTAAAACATAACAGAAATATAACCAGGCTCGGTCCACTAGGTAGACCAGGAGCAACATGGCCGATTCTAGCCGGCTACACACCTCATCCAGACATCGAAATAATGTCAGACGAGGAACTACTTAATCAACTCACAGAGTTAATAAAAATCTACAGACAATTGGTTCAATATGTCATGCGGACTTTCACAGTCCAACCTCCATTAACAGTTCCAAATCATACTCCTCCACAGGGGAGTACATTAAAAATTACACCACAGACTCTATACGCAGTCATGGGTAAAATGCCCACTAAGCGGGAGCAAATTCCATTTTGGATAGCTCAAAAATTACTCAAATCGAAGCAGTATTTCCAAATACTAGCCCGCATGAGAAACACAGAATCCTAACCATTAGTTTACCAATGGGGATCACACCACAACTGGAAAACTGCACCACTTGGGGCTCAGTCTTTGCTGCCATCTACACTAAAACACACGGCATTCCGTCAATAGCGGTAATACCAGAAGTCCTAAAACAAATTCAAAACGAATACGGGGCAGAGCCTGCTTTAAATTTAGGTATGAAATTACTGAAAAATATCGACCAGGTCTCAACAATAATATTATCAAATATTAAAGGGGAGGCAGCAGCAGTGGCGATCCGACAAAAATTAAGGGAATTTGATGTTACAGAACATCAAACAGAGCTACCCAGAATTATAGAACAATCTTATGCAGAATTAGGCAGAGATAGTTTGGGTGGGAGACCAGTTAAACCAAAACTATCTGAAAGTCCTGAGAAGGACTCAATTAAACAAAATCCTACATCTTCTAAAAAGAAGTGGGAGTCTACTAAACAAAATTCAAATGAGAAAAAATCTCAATCCCGAGGTAGGTCTCCTCAAAAGGAGCCCTCTGAAAGGAGGTACAACCTCAGGAATAGGGATAATTTGAGAAAACCTGATAGGTATCAAGACACTGATACACGTTCCTCTCGTCCCTTTCAGGTCTCATCACAGACTTCGGAAAGAAGAGGACGTACAGAACATAGAGAAGAACGCGTGAAATCGAAAGACGACAAGCACGCAACAAAAATTAAAGTTAAACCTCAATTCTCCAAAAGAAAGTAGCAGGTCTTATAGTAAGACATGCCGAGAATTCTGAGAACGCAACTCAAGAATGGAGAATGGGCCCAGACAATGCTGGACAGTGCAGCAGAAGTCACAATAGCTCGCCAGAACCTGATGGAACTTCTGGAGATAGTGGACTTGAATGAGTACATTACCGTAGAGACTGTAGACACCAGGGTTAGTACTCCACAAAGGTTATATGAAATAACACTCCGGATGGAGGGAGACAAACCTAGACAGGTTAAAGCACTTTTTGGGAAAAACTATCAAAGGGTTATGACATACTTCTAGCAGAAAAAGACTGGCCACCACAATTTGTCAGGGAATGCCCACACGGCGAAGACATGATTATGCCTGCCTTCTCCAATCACATTCCAATTCACTTAAAATACACATATGCCAGGAAATGGGCAGTGGCCCAAGCTCCAGCATTATATAAAAATCATGTAGGATGAGATGAGGACTCACCTCACCATAAAATAAATCTGAAACATGAACCAACTGCACAAAGGCAGTATTCTATTAAGCAAGAAGCTAAAAAACAGGTCAGGGAGATTTTAAATCAACTTGAATACCAAGGGGTGATTGAAACATGCACCTCATCCATGAACAATCCTTTGTTTCCTGTCTCCAAACCAGACAATACATATCGTCTAGTTTTGGACTACAGACATTTAAACACTTGTTCTAAAACTTTTGCAGTACAAAATGCACATAGCACAGCATTAATGAATAACATTGTGCGTAAAAAATACAAAACAACATTAGACATCTCAAACGGTTTCTTTTGTCAAAACATAGCACCTGAAAGTAGGTACTTAACGGCATTCTCCATAATGGGGACCCAGCGTCACTTTTGTCGACTCCCACAAGGGTTCAAGAATAGCCCAGGTTTATTCTCAGCGAGAGTAACGGAGTTACTACAAATTTATGATAACGAGGCATTGTCCTATGTCGATGACATCTATCTGACGGATGATGACTTGGAAAAACACTTGAACAGGGTGAGCACCATTATACTGGGATTCGCCTCTGAGGGCTACAAGTTCAACTTTAAAAAGTCCCGAATTGCCCATCTCAATGTCCTATTTTTAGGATATGAGCTTTCAAGTGAAGGCAAGAGCTTGGCAGCTAACTTTCTAGAGAAATGTGCACTGCTCCAACCTCCAAAAACGCTAAAAAACTTACAATCAATACTGGGATTCCTAAATTTTGGAAGAACATACATTCTAAACTACGCAGAAAGGGTTAAACCTCTCTACGCATTAATCAAACCTGATTTTTCAATCAAAAACTGGACAAATGAACACACAGAAATCTTGCGTTCACTCCAAGCTAACATGTTAGCAACAAATCACTTACAAACACGCGTAAGTCAAAGAAATTTGGTGATTCAAATAATTTCGGGTCAATGTGGATTCACCTACTTAACCTTCAATGAGGGTGAGAAAGTACCAATAGCATACAAATCACATTTGTATACACAAGCGGAAATACGCTTCAGTTCAACTGAAAAAATTCTGACAGCAGTTCAAACAGCTGTAGCAAAAGAAAGAGCCTTAGCCCAAGGGAAACGCATAATTGTCGTTACCCCAGTACCGGCTTTAGAAGCGGTCACAAAAGCGAGCATTCCAAATGCTAAAGCTTTACATCCGAGATGGATACAGTGGGTTAATTCTCTTGCTGCAACTGATGTTGAATATGTTTTTGATCCAGACTTAAAGACACAGGCATTTCTCCAATATGAGCAGGAATGTCCTCTGCCCACTGAGATTCTGCCTCTCGATCAGTATGAATTCGTAATTTACACTGACGGATCCGCACAGCCCGCAACAGGGAGTAAGCAAGCTTACAGTGCAGTGTGTGCTATCGTTAAAGGTCGCATGCGAGATGGCATCTTCAGACCTATGGTCACAAAAACTCAGTCACTAGGTGATTGTACAGCTCAGCGAGCTGAACTACAGGCATTCAAACTGGCACTTGAGAGTACGGATCGAGAATTCCTCACACTGATAGTGTGCGATTCCTATTACTGTGTTCAGTCGTATAATGACTATATACGAACCTGGCTTGAAAATGGTTTTAAAGATACGAAAGGTGGCACAATTAAGCATAAACTGCTTTGGGAACAAGTAGTTCAGTTGAAAAACGAACTACCAAAGGCTCACGTGATTCACACACTGAGTCATCAGCGTGATGGCGTTCACGTTGCAGGGAATTCATTGGCTGACGAAGCCGCGAAGGGGGCTGTTCATTCGGCTTCCGTAGCTGCGATCACTCGTTCAAAAACAAAAATAGACGGTGAGATAATGTTAGCTGTCAATGCTTCAAGCAAAGGCAGCAGTGCAACGTTACCAAAAAAGTTTCCACTCAAGTACTCTTATGTAATTGATGCGAATAACGTTCCTTTTGCTCGAATCCCTGGAGTGGGGATAGGGTAATTCCAAACATGGAACGAAGAGCAGCCTTGATTTATGAAACACATTTGGGGGAGGGTCTGTCACATCAAGGGATCTCAAAAACAATTTTGAAGTTAAAAGAGATGTACTGGTGGCCTGGAATGAATACACACATTCACGTATTCATCAACAACTGCTTAGACTGTAAATTACAGCGAGAGAGCCACCAAACACCATGCAGCGAATGCGGCAGCCCAGTGCAGACACCTCTGATAGACAGCATTAGGCTATCTATTCGCCAGCGTCCTACTGGACAAAGGCATTCCCGCAAATACTAAATCTAGGTTCCTATGGTTATGGCCTCAGCGCTCGGCTGACGCTCGAACTGTTATAAAAGATTTGCGAGTCTTTATCGGCACATACGCAATAGGCACGCTACATTCTGACCAGGGTCCTGCGTTTAGCTCTAGGGCTTACAAGGAGGCCATGGCCAGTCTGGGTGTTGCATTGCGGTACTCCTCTCCATTCCATCCTGAGGGAAATTCTGTTGTGGAAAGGAAAAACCGGGACATAAAGCAGTCTATAACAGCTAGGGTATTAGGCTCGGGTGATGGGTGGGTCAAACACCTCATTAGCGTTCAGCGCTCACTTAACAATCTGCCAAGAAGTTCTCTAGGGGGGTCACTCCATATGAGGTCCTATTTGGGACAAGAATGTGGGTTCCAGACTTAGAACACGTAGGCACAGTGGTGGACATGAAACCATTTGATATCAAAGATCGTTTGGCTGTTTTACAGGATCTTAACAAATTAAGAACGAAACAAAGCAACGTATCCATACAGCCACCCACCACTGGGGAAACATCGGCGGTCCCAGCAAGGCCTGTCTGGATTCCAAAAGTTGGGGATCTAGTCAGAGAAAAAATAGCGGACAAGAAGGAATTTGGACCTTCTTACAGACAACCGGTACCTGTTCTAGCTGTTCAAGGAACAAGGACAGTACTTCTGCCGCCCCTTGCTGGAAGAAAGGAGAAAAGATTTGTGTCTATCGACCTCATCAAACCACAACATGTGGCCAATACTAAGCAGTAGGCCTCGTGGACTCCGACCTAGTAGCAGACGCACTCCTCTCGCTACTATTCAAGAGGTTCAGACTGAAAGACTGATCACGATCGAGAATTCAGCTGTAACAAATGAAGGACTAAGCAACCAGGCTATGGAACTCATCCCTCTTGACAACCAAATAACAGTTCGTCCAAATACACCTGTCTACACCAACGTGACACGTGAAGAACTGGTTCCTGTGATTTCAACAAATCCTGATGCAATTCCAACAATTGACAGAACTGCTTCTGGCTATTTCATTGACTTTGATACGTTCTCAGAAGATCCAAGCAAACCTGAAACGACGCCAGCATCATCAAAACTCAAGCAGCAAGTACAGGACTTTGTTCACTTTTTGAAAAAGACTTATCTGGTTTCTCCATGGATTGAACTCTGGATTACATCTGGACTTTTTGTTTTCCTGCTCTGGCTAGCTTTGGTAACAACAGTAAGCATGCTTATAAGTGGCAGTTACATCCATGTGAACAGTGAAGGAAAAGACGTGAATGTACTTTTGAAACCACATAAATCTTCCCATCGTGAAGCAAGAGACTTGTCATCAGTGAACATCACAGCTGTTCCTATACAGGATGGTATAGTGTGGGACAAAGCAGATTATGAAATCTTCGGTCCAAGTGAACAATTGAACATTCCACATTTATTTAAAATTTCACTGAGTGATTTAATTACGTCCAGTACCTATTCAGATGATTGGGACTTAGAGACTGTTCACGATATAATGTTTGATCTAGAAAAATCTGCTGCATTTTCTAAAAATGAATATTTAGAGGGTTCATCCGATTATGAAGAACTGTATTGTTATAACCACTATGGTCATCATTATTTGCACAAAACTGCATATCCAAGAAATGTGTTTATGTTTAACCAATGGGAACATTGTCCTACACCACCACAAAGTAGTTCGAAAACTTTTGCTAGTAAATTTCCATATTTTTCAGGTTATAATACATCTGACCCAGAAACGTTTTACTATAAAAATGTAAACAGGACAGGTCTGAAAATTATGTTAACAAATACCAAACAGATTTACTCTGAAGCATTTATTGCCCAGCTGTCTACACAGGGTTTCGACTTATGGAAAGACACTATTGAGACAAAAACTGTCTGGGGTAGTAAAGATTGGCAAGTACAGGGTATAGAAGCTTTATTTAGAGCCTGTATTATCCCTGAACAAATACTGTTTTTGAATGACACCGTCCAACAGACATCTTGTCTTGGATTAGCCAAGATAAAAGAGATGAAAACACCTTCTGTGCCAACACCTGCCAGTGATAACAATACAAAGGCAGTGGTGACAGTTGACAATATACTACAACTCAACAGAACTCATCCAAATTGGAAAAAATGGTTGATCTGGCCCACAGACACAAATAGCTGTCAGGAAAGGTTCTTGAACAAAACTCAGGGCTTTACTATTCATATGCCAGACCCAAGATATGTCCAAAGACAACATCCGGGGGTAGTAACAACATACAGTGTAGGTAAATTATGCCTCGATTGGCTGCATAAATCTACACTACAGGATGTGAAGCAACACTTAACCTTACTTGCACATGACGCAGATCTTAGGGAATTCTTGCTTGGACCAAGAAAACTGCGTCAAAAACGTTTCATATATGCCGGTATCTATGCTGCTTATAACGAAGCATGGAAAGTGTCACAGATAGAGGCTGCAGAACGAATACGTGAACTTGATCGTATTAATTTAGAGAAAACACTTTCTGTAGTCGACAATGGGTTAACAACTTTGTCCTCCAGAATTTATTCATTGGATGGCATTGTATCCTCTGCTATCAACATACTAGAACAAGATTTGGCTATGTTACAACAAGGTCAGTCTCAATTACGTTCTATTGTGTTATTGACATGGACGCTGCAATCTTTGCGAGCGGGCTATGTGCCTTGGCGTTTCATCAACACGTCGTCTCTGTTTGCAGAATACAATCTAACTGATAAACAGATCGAATTGGCACAAAGAGGAGCGAGGTATACAGTGCTAAGCATTGAAAAAATGGAAAAACTACCATTTACAGTGGCAGAAAAACCAGCTACAGAATGGGTTATTCATGGCAAAATAACATTACCTGTGACAACTTTTCAGTTTCAGTATTGCCTCAGACAGATGCAAGCAGGCAAATATGAAAGGTTGGGTAAGGAATACATTAGGATATCTTGGAATTTACCGTATACACATAGATGTTGGAGTGGGGATCGTGAGGTGTTTCTTAGCGGTACGAACTGTGAACATGCACTGACCGGTTCACTCATATGTCAGGACATTATTTTACACGGAGCTTGTAATGGTTCTGTGGCAAACTTGTCTTGCCATCAGCACGGTTCTCCAGCTGCTGTGATTAATCCAACGTTTGGACAACTTTCTAATGGGAGTTACCTCATGTTGAATGATCAGGGCTGCTGTGGAATGTTGCCAGGCATCCCATATCTAGTAACGGTCAACTCCAGGGTCACTTGCTGTATGCAAGTATTGTTTCCCCCAATAGACACAGTCAGGGAGTCGCCGCTATGGCCTTCGCTGAACGTCTCTTTTATAAGATTTGATACTTTGAGCAGAATGAAAGCCATGCTTTTACAGCAAACAGTGCCTTTGACCTCGGCCAAAGAAACCTATGATCTACAAGTTGCAAGGACTTCGGCTGAGATACAGACTTTAATACGTACAAACTGCCCTATACATTTCGTAGAAATGATATCACGTATCTTTAACATGTCAGATACAACAGGAATTGTACATGTATTTAAGAGCATTTGCACCGGTCTATTAGCACCGTTCCGGGCAATACTTGGAATCATTCCGAACTTAGCACATTCGGTGTTTGGTGGCATACCATTAATTCTAGCACTTGTTGCGGGAATTTTATTCATCTTTCTGCTATTACGCTATGGCCAGCCTATTCGCCGACATCACTCCGAGCGAAATGGAGAAAGCTCTCCTTGAAAGAAAGTGCCGTGAGCGAATAGTACAGCTACTAGGCATGACTCGTCTACGGGACCTTAATACAACTTGGTTCCTGTCATTCAGACCAATCTGGCATGATTGCATCTTACCTGTTCTACGCTGCCTGCTATGCGGGGAAGAATGCGTGTTGGACGCTTGTCTAACATATCCATCAGCTACGCCAAAGGATGTCGATGCTTTGCTGGACCCGATATCGGCCCATGCTCTGTGTTGTCCCCAGAGGCTTCCAATTCTGATGTCAGCATTCATTGAGATCTCACAGTCGCCTCCTGCTGCTGCTGAGGTACGAGAAACAACTCCAGGCACACAGGTAACAACGGACGCGAACATTGCTGAAAGCGATTTTTCCCATCTTTGTGCGGTCAATCTTTTACACGAGGTGTTCCAGCTTACACCAACGACAGTGGAAGATGTTTTGTCTATTGAAATAGATGATCTCATGTTTACACCAGACCCGTAAACTGACTCTGATTCGGCATACTCTGTTCCAGAGCAACAGCCACAATTTGGCCTTCATTTTTCAAAACTTTGGAACTTTACCAAATTTGAACTTTTGTCCCATTTTTTCAAACAACAATGGCACTCCAATCTGCTTAAAGTAGAACTAGCCTTATAGTACAGACTTGGCAGTACTTCCAGGGACACTTAGTCGTCTTGTGTGTCTAAATTAGTTCATTTAAGTTTCATGACAGGAAATGACTTTTGATTTTGGACAACCTTATCGATCATTTTCGTCATATGTAAATATTGCTTTTATATTTCGTTCCAAATGCATTTATTTCATACCTTATGCTGGAAATGAAAAGCACTGCTTAATGATGTACAGCAACCTTTGCATTTTTAATATGTCTTTTAAAGCTTTTTAGGATATGTTTTATTATTCGGTACTCCATTTTAATGTTTAGCATTTTAAATGTTTAGCATTTTAGTATTGTTGTATACACAAAAGAGGAGTGGGTGTTGTGTACTTTATAGGGTGTCCATAAACGGGCTTTCTAGAATCATGACCTTATATAGGCACAATCCAACCTGCCCTTATATAGGCATAAAATCCCAGACCTTATTTAGGCATAAACCATGCATACCAAATACAGGCATGGATTCCGACATCCGTCCACCCTAGCGTCTCAACGAGTCCATGAAAAAACAGACCCTCAGGCTGCGGGAGTTTCCCTTGCCCAGGACTATTGATTTCTTCAAGGACTCATACATTATGCATGAACCTCTATTCCTTAGGGGATTCATTCATGACGTCTTTCGCTACCCAACTCACGTCAATGCTAACATTTTCAGGTATAAATATACCTTCCCAAACCCCTGTAAATCAGAGGAGACCTCGACTTCAGAGGAGCCCGATTCCCGGCCAGACGCACTTAGAAGACACTGTCATTCCTGCACGCAGAGAGTCCAGCTTCCAGTGATCTAACTTCCCTTGCGGGGTGTTGGAGTTCGAGTCCGGATAGAGATTCCTACCTCTCTCATTCTTCAGGTATGGAGCAGACTAGAACCTAGAGGGACTCTTGGCATACTAGACTCTTGGCATACTAGACTCTTGGCATACTAGACTCTTGGCATGCTAGGCGTAACTTACTCTTAATATACTCTAGTCAGGAATACAGCACCTACTTCTACTTCTCCCTACACCTAGGATAGGTTAGGTACACTGGGTAGAACTAGGCTAGAAACGCATCGTATGAGTACTCGCATTTTTAGGCTGTGTCATTTTATGTAAATGCATATATGCTGAAAAGATAATGCTAACGCAGTATTATTTATTTCTACTGCTCACTCTGTACATTATTTATCTCGCATACTGTCTTGTGATCGTAACAGCACATCTAACTTACAACAGAAACAAGACTGTTCAATAAACCTTTTTATTGAAACGCCCGTCTGTTATTTCTGTGTAACTTTGAGGAATAACTGAATCATGCACGACTGAGCTGAGTGAAATGGTTATCTATTGTTTCTACGACTCTGGGACACGTCCTGATTCTGTAAGGGAAACACAGTGGTCATGTTTTGCGGCTGCCAGAAACTAATCCCTTCTTGTTGTCAAGAAGTTTCTAGTGGCCTCTGAGCTAGCTGGCACAAGTAATTAAGTTTAATATACTCGATAGGGACATACCGACCTTAGTCCTATGTCAAACCTATAGGATATATTATTCCAATGCGCAGAGCCTATAAGGGAAATAGGAGCTACACTACAATAGGTAGCATTAGATTATCTTGCTACACTAGACAAATTCTAGGGAAATTATTAGTATATAATTGCGTTTCCCCTTTTTCCTTCTTCATGTAGCTATTCATACTGAAGATAGACGTAGTCACGCGACCCTCAGCTATTCTATTTTATTCTAATGACTGTGTAAAGCTCCATTTTTGATATTCAGGAGGCAAGCGGAGGTAATATTAAATTTATAATATACAAAATATTGAATTATAGATATATAGGCTCAATTACTTGAGCAAGGAATTATTAGCCATGCTGTTCTATTAAACCTCTATACAAAATAGCATGCTCACAATTCATGAGATCATAATTTGTTATCATATGCATGAATCACCTACCTTACACATTGTTGTCATCTGATGTCACTTGCATGTCCATACAACTCAAGTCTGTCATTTTTTGTTGCATGTAAAATACGTTTGAAGACCATAATTACAATCTAGTCTTTATTTATTATTTTTTGTCTTCACGGTTTAATTCAATGAATGAAATCTCTGACCATGTATGTGTTGATCTTATAGGTCATTTTTTAAATTTATATATAGTTCAAATGTTTGAAAGGGCTTTTAAACTCTAGAATTAAAATCATGTTTATATATTCCCTGTTTAGTAACCACTGGGATGGAGTCCTGATGAAGGCATAGCCGAAACGCGTTGGTTTTCAACATATGTCACCAGTCTCTGCATAATTTATTTAATCGAAAGGACTATGCAAACAAATTATTGCAATATTTGAAACTGACCTATCATGATCATTGAATTATAAATTGTGTCAGTTACCTATCATATTCATTGTCTCATGTTTAATGCGGTTTAAATCAACAGAATAGATTATTTAGATGATTATGTACATGTGGTTCTAATTATATCACTGGGTTTGTATAGAATTTTTTATGTATATATAGTTTCTACATGTAAAATATTTTTTATCCAATATGAAAATTACACAAACATTTTTTTAGAATAAAAAAGAATAAGATAAAATAAATCATTCAAACTTTCTACAAATATGTCATGATATTTATCATTATTCTAAGTGTATATATATATATATATCTAGAGTTTACATGCCCTTCTATTACAAATAGCACTTTGCCCGGTGTTGTCTTCTTTTCAAATCAGTAATTTCCTTGGTAGGGTTGTATCCATTTTCCAGGGGCCCCGTTCGTTTTCCAGAAAAAGTATCTCGTAGCTTGTCTGTGAGGGGTTGAGTATTGCATCTATCTTGTTGCTGTCATATAGGTACTGTAATCAAGTTGGTCGAGGTTTCAAGATTTGAGTTTTGTTGTGTTCACAAACGGTAATTTTTCACTTTTGGTGACGGGATAGGTCATTTGTTCATACATAAAGATTGTTGTTTATTGTTAACACATTGTAATTTTTTACTAACATGTCTAATTTACCAACATTTGGTTTCACTGATGAACAATTTGCCAACATGGTAGGTAGTTCAGTGAACTTTGGTCAGCAAATGACTAATGTTACAGATAAAAATGAGGATGCCATAGCATTGTTAGCCTTAAGAAAGAAAATGAAACGTATAGAGCTACATGGGCAATATATGCTTGAATATCTCAAAGCAGGGGTAATCCCCCAAGGCCTACGGGTCAGGAATATACCGGGGCTTTTTATTCAAATCAAACAGTTCTTAGAACGATGGGCTATGATATCTAACCGTTGCTCTCGCGACTATATGATGCTGATTGTAGAAACAGCAAAGAAGTTTTGAACAACTGGCAGCAGAAATTTTAGATCTAGAGAATAAAATTAAAGCCTCAGGTATAGTTGAAGACTCCAAAAAGAAGCTGGAAGACATAGAAAGGGACCTTCACTCATATACAGAATACCTAACAAAACGTAAAATAGAGAAACTGAAAAAAGATGTCAGATTTTTCAGTAAGGAAACTACCTATCCATATTTAGCAGACCAATATTACAGTCAATCTGAAGCAGGACAGTATGATCAATTTACTAACAGACAATATGGTTATGGTAGGAAAGTAACCACGTTTTCCGACACCTCGGATTCAGTTAGTGAAGGTAAGTCTGCCAGCAATGAATTTCGAGGCACTGGATATAACAATAGGAGACAACGCAGTACACAACCTTTTTTAGGGAGGCGCTTTACCAGACGCAGCAACTGGAGACCTCAATATCAGCCGCGGTTCCAGGCCAGTCCACAAATGGACTTCAATCAATTCCTTGTCACTCGCAATGCGCAGTATTGGAGGGAGTAGAAACCATACCTATATTCAATCTTAGTGGTTCCTCCTTATCAGCCCCTACCATGTCAGTATTATCCAAAGGACTTACATTTGCACCCCATTCAGGTCTCAATAAATTCGAGTTATTTAGAGACTTAATGGCTTTCTTCAGAAAGATAAGACTAAGGATATTTTTTGCCAATAAAGAGAAACAACCAGAAAGTTTTAATCTATCTGGACTTGCTCCTAAATCTATATTCACCCCTACAATTGATCAGCTCCCGCCAGAAGTGGCAATTTTTGAACAAGTAGTGTATAATAAGATCGTAAACATTACCAAATACGTGCATAAAACTCCCTTTAATTTAAATAGAGAGGAGTATAACGCTTTAGAAGAACTTAAACAGACATCTGATAAGACCATTAAGGCATGTGACAAAGGGGGAGGTATAGTTGTTTTTGATACACCAACATACGTGACCAAGATGGAAAGTATGTTGAGTGATAATCATTTTTACCTTCCAATCACAAGGGATCCAACTACGAATATAGTGAGCAAAATACGCAAACTTACTAATTGAGCATTGAAAAATGGTGACATCTGTGACAAGGAATGGACATTTCTTAATACAGAAAATCCTAGGATGGCTAGCATTTATGGCATACCCAAGGTTCATAAGAATGTGATTGATCCACCATTGAGACCTATAATCACAACTATTGGTTCCGTTTCAGAAACACTTGCTAAATATGTGGATGCCATATTATGCACTCATGTGTCTCGGACACCTGCATTTGTACAGGATACAAGGCATATTATAAACCTTGTAGAAAATACAACTTTCTGTCCAGACACTCAATATCTGGTTACAATGGATATTGAGGCACTCTATAGCAATATACCAATAGATGGAGCTATATCAGCCGTACATTGGTTTATACATACATATAATATCAAATGTCCATTTCTGTTTGTTTTAGAGTGCCTCAAAATAGTGTTGTCAGATAATGTATTCGAATTCAATAACCAGCTATATAAACAGAATCAGGGTGTCAGTATGGGGGCATCTTGTGCCCCTACGGTGGCCAACATATACATGTCTCATTTTGAAAAGCAATTTATTTTTAACGAGATAGCTCCATTCTATGAGTCCGTGACCAAATGGTCACGGTTCATAGATGATGTTTTTTTCATTTGGACAGACACCCATGATAATTTGATGCAATTTTTGGAGTGGATCAATTTATGTGATACAAACATCCGTTTCACTTATAAAATAAGTGTTGATAAGGTTGAATACCTTGACATATTGATTAAACATGAGGCAGGTGTCCTGTTGGTGGACTTATTCACTAAATCCACTGCCAGGAATACTTTGCTTCATTATGATAGTTATCATCCGGTTACCCAGAAAAATAGTATCCCGTTTGGGGAATTTTTACGTGTCAGACGTAATTGCACTAACATTAAGGATTTTGACAGTAAGGCTGAAGCTATGAAAAAGAAGTTCCTGGCTCGGGGCTATCTGAAAAAGATCGTAAGAGACTCTTATAAAAGAGCCCATTTTTATGATCTGCAACATTTACTAACCAAGACCAAAGAGAAAGGGGATCCTACTTTGGTTTTTGTCACACGACATTCATTGTTAAATGAAAGAGTGCGGCAGGCAGTTTGCTCCAGTTGGCAAATTCTTAATGTAAATAAATCTAATGAGACAGGTCCCATCCCCAAGCCATTGTTTGCATACAGGCGTAACAAAAACGTAAAGGATCATGTGGTTCATTCACGCATGAAAATGACAAGTATATACCAACAAAAAGCATAGATGGCAATAAAGCAGTAGTAGGGATGTTCAGATGTACCACTTGTAAATCATGTGCGACAGCTAGAGAAGCATCTACTCTACATTTCAATGGTCAGGTTATATCGCCAACGAGTCTGAGTAATTGTAAAACGTCTAATGTAATTTACCTAATTATATGCCAATGCAAATTGGGATATGTGGGTGAGACTGGTAGATCACTTAATACCAGACTCACTGAGCATAGATCAGCGATAAGAACCAGAAAAATTTCAGCTCCTATGGTGCAACATTATATTGATAAGGAGAATGCACCAGAAGATATGCAATGGTACATTTTGGAGAAGATTTGCAATAAAATAGGTCTAATTACAGAAAAGACTAGAACATTTAGAGAAGTCTATTGGATCTTTGTTTTAGGAACATCAGTCACAGGATTGAATCAAGAGATACCCTGGGATCAAGCTATCAAGTACAACACTTATTTAGTTCCTTTTAGGCCACCTTCAAATAGTCCAGTACATAGCATAAGGACATGCAGTTCTTTATTAATAATATATCCCATGTGGATGCCCTTATAATGGAGTCCACTAGATAAATAATTTAACATCTGGTTCAATTTTAAGCATGTCCATTCGGAACCACATGTTCAGTGTTGTTATTGCCACCTATTTTCTGTATATATAACACAAGAAATATTATTTGTGGTCCGCTAAAATCAAGATCTTTCTATTGGCAGATATCGACCTATACATCATATTATACCGTTCGAATATGGCGTCTGGCGACTAGAGAATACTTAGTGTTTATGTTGATAATATATCCCATGTGGATGCCCCAATAATGGAGTCCACTGGATAGATCATTTAACATCTGGTTCATTTTAAACATGTCCATTTGGAACCACATGTTCAGTGTTGTTATTTCCACTTATTTTCTCTATATATAACACAAGAAACATTATTTGTGGTCCGCTAAAATCAAGATCTTTCTATTGGCAGATATCGACCTACACATAATATTACACTGCTCGAATATGGCGTCTGGCGACTAGAGAATACTTAGGGGTCGATTCCGATGTCGGCCAAAAGCGCACCTAACAGTATTCGTCCGGAAAAAATACCAGCCGAATGCGTGTTTTCCGACCGACTCAAACACTCTACCGAACGAACAAGTACGATGCGCATAACAGCCCAGATTCCGAGCGAGCCGTACTTACCCATTCCAGCTCCTGTTCCCCACCCGAGGCGGATCCGTAAACGCCGAATCGAGTCGCACGGAACCAAATACACAGCACCTTCCGGCCGGACTAGTACGATGCCTCTTCCGTACGCGCCGAACTCGTCGCTACATCAGGCACGTTTGAGCAACCGGGAGAGCTGCACATAAGCTCCGATTCGCGCCACAAGATGATCCACGGCGACGAGACGAACAAGCCAGCGACGAGTATGAGTCGAAGCCACGAGAAACCCGAACGAGACGACCCAACCATGAATCCCATCGCGCAGGTCCTACCAATACTCTACATCTATTACCGGGACCGGTACGGACACGTACGGCGCAGACGGTAAGTCAAACACCCACAACACAAACAAACGACACATAGCCGAAATATGTCACACACACATAGGGATGCACAAATGACGTACACTAGCAACAGCAGAACCATAGGGGCGGGATGGCCATCACCAATGCCATACACACCCATAGGGGGATGGATGCCTGCCACTACTACCATCCACACCCATAGGGGGATGGATGCCTACCACTAACACCCCCCACTCAGGGTGGGCTGGATGCCTACCACTACTACCATCCCCACTCAGGGTGGGCTGGATGCCTGTCACTACTACCATCCCCACTCGTGGGGGGCTGGATGCTTACCACTACTACCATCCCCACTCATGGGGGGCTGGATGCCTACCACTACTACCATCCCCACTCAGGGTGGACTGGATGCCTGTCACTACTGCCATCCCCACCCATAGGGGGCTGGATGGCTGTCACTACTACCATCCCCACTCATGGGGGTCTGGATGCCTACCACTACTACCATCCCCACTCATGGGGGGATGGATGCCTACCACTAACACCACCCCTACTCAGGGTGGGCTGGATGCCTGTCACTACTACCATCCCCACTCATGGAGGTCTGGATGCCTACCACTACTACCATCCCCACTCATGGGAGGATGGATGGCTGCCACTACTACCATCCCCACTCATGGGGGTCTGGATGCCTACCACTACTACCATCCCCACTCATGGGGGGCTGGA
Source organism: Calotriton arnoldi (assembly GCA_963921515.1). Classification (NCBI taxonomy): domain Eukaryota; kingdom Metazoa; phylum Chordata; class Amphibia; order Caudata; family Salamandridae; genus Calotriton; species Calotriton arnoldi. Next base: position 55,487 of record CAWUFW010018634.1, on the reverse strand, counting down.
TGCCTGTCACTACTGCCATCCCCACTCATGGGGGGCTGGATGCCTGCCACTACTGCCATCCCCACCCATAGGGGGCTGGATGGCTGTCACTACTACCATCCCCACTCAGGGTGGGCTGGATGCCTGTCACTACTGCCATCCCCACCCATAGGGAGCTGGATGCCTACCACTAACACCATCCCCACTCATGGGGGGCTGGATGCCTGTCACTACTACCATCCCCACTCAGGGTGGGCTGGATGCCTGTCACTACTACCATCCCCACTCATGGGGGCTGGATGCCTACCACTACTACCATCCCCACTCATGGGGGATGGATGCCTACCACTAACACCACCCCTACTCAGGGTGGGCTGGATGCCTGTCACTACTGCCATCCCCACCCATAGGGGGCTGGATGGCTGTCACTACTACCATCCCCACTCATGGGGGTCTGGATGCCTACCACTACTACCATCCCCACTCATGGGGGCTGGATGCCTACCACTACTACCATCCCCACTCATGGGGGGCTGGATGCCTGTCACTACTGCCATCCCCACCCATAGGGGGCTGGATGGCTGTCACTACTACCATCCCCACTCATGGGGTCTGGATACCTACCACTACTACCATCCCCACTCATGGGGGGATGGATGCCTACCACTAACACCACCCCTACTCAGGGTGGGCTGGATGCCTGTCACTACTACCATCCCCACTCATGGGGGTCTGGATGCCTACCACTACTACCATCCCCACTCATGGGGGTCTGGATGGCTGTCACTACTACCATCCCCACTCATGGGGGTCTGGATGCCTACCACTACTACCATCCCCACTCATGGGGGGCTGGATGCCTACCACAACTACCATCCCCACTCATGGGGGTCTGGATGCCTACCACTACTACCATCCCCACTCATGGGGGGCTGGATGCCTACCACTACTACCATCCCCACTCATGGGGGCTGGATGCCTACCACTACTACCATCCCCACTCAGGGTGGGCTGGATGCCTGTCACTACTACCATCCCCACTCATGGGGGCTGGATGCCTACCACTACTACCATCCCCACTCATGGGGGCTGGATGCCTACCACTACTACCATCCCCACTCATGGGGGCTGGATGCCTGTCACTACTGCCATCCCCACTCATGGGGGGCTGGATGCCTGCCACTACTACCATCCCCACTCAGGGTGAGCTGGATGCCTGTCACTACTACCATCCCCACTCATGGGGGGCTGGATGCCTACCACTACTACCATCCCCGCTCATGGGGGGCTGGATGCCTACCACTACTACCATCCCCACTCATGGGGGGCTGGATGCCTGCCACTACTGCCATCCCCACCCATAGGGGGCTGGATGGCTGTCACTACTACCATCCCCACTCAGGGTGGGCTGGATGCCTGTCACTTCTACCATCCGCACTCATGGGGGGCCGGATGCCTACCACTACTACCATCCCCGCTCATGGGGGGCTGGATGCCTACCACTACTACCATCCCCACTCATGGGGGGATGGATGCCTACCACTACTGCCATCCCCACCCATGGGGGGCTGGATGGCTGTCACTACTACCATCCCCACTGAGGGTGGGCTGGATGCCTGTCACTACTGCCATCCCCACCGATAGGGGGCTGGATGCCTACCACTAACACCATCCCCACTCATGGGGGGCTGGATGCCTGTCACTACTACCATCCCCACTCAGGGTGGGCTGGATGCCTGTCACTACTACCATCCCCACTCATGGGGGGCTGGATGCCTACCACTACTACCATCCCCACTCATGGGGGGATGGATGCCTACCACTAACACCACCCCTACTCAGGGTGGGCTGGATGCCTGTCACTACTGCCATCCCCACCCATAGGGGGCTGGATGGCTGTCACTACTGCCATCCCCACCCATAGGGGGCTGGTGGCTGTCACTACTACCATCCCCACTCATGGGGGTCTGGATGCCTACCACTACTACCATCCCCACTCATGGGGGTCTGGATGGCTGTCACTACTACCATCCCCACTCATGGGGGTCTGGATGCCTACCACTACTACCATCCCCACTCATGGGGGGCTGGATGCCTACCACAACTACCATCCCCACTCATGGGGGTCTGGATGCCTACCACTACTACCATCCCCACTCATGGGGGGCTGGATGCCTACCACTAACACCACCCCTACTCAGGGTGGGCTGGATGCCTGTCACTACTGCCATCCCCACCCATAGGGGGCTGGATGGCTGTCACTACTACCATCCCCACTCATGGGGGTCTGGATGCCTACCACTACTACCATCCCCACTCATGGGGGGCTGGATGCCTACCACTACTACCATCCCCACTCATGGGGGGCTGGATGCCTGTCACTACAACCACCCCTACTCTTAGGACGGGTAATGCATGACACAACTAGCATACTCCCACATAAGGACTGTCTGTAAATTACATCCCACCCCCAACACCATGACAAGCGTGTGTGGTCTGTGTCAAATGCATACAACACTGAACATGACATTGAACATACAATGTGACCCCCTAACACATGTGTCACACATAATTGTGTGTGTGGCCTACACAATGCAAGCAGACCATGACCACTGTGGCAAAGGGGCCCAAAGCCCCATCACCACAGTGCCCAAAATGTAAGTGTGTGCTCCATAGCTGAAGCACATTTTGAACAGTGTGGCAATGGGGCCCAAAGCCCCATCACCACAGTGCCCAAAAGGTAAGTGTGTGCTCCATAGCTGAAGCACATTTTGAACAGTGTGGCAATGGGGCCCAAAGCCCCATCACCACAGTGCCCAAAAGGTTAGTGTGTGCTCCATAGCTGAAGCACATTTTGAACAGTGTGGCAATGGGGCCCAAAGCCCCATCACCACAGTGTCCAAAAGGTAAGTGTGTGCTCCATAGCTGAAGCACATTTTGAACAGTGTGGCAATGGGGCCCAAAGTCCCATCACCACAGTGCCCAAAAGGTAAGTGTGTGCTCCATAGCTGAAGCACATTTTGAACAGGGTAAGTGTAGTCCTGGTAAAAGCTGCAAAAACAAAACTGCAGGGATTATTCCTGGCCACACAACACCAAACACTACAGTGGCATTGTAGTGCTTGTGTCCCATAGCAACATAGATTGTGTGAGGCAAGCAGTGCAGTGCCAATGACACATCGTTCTGGCCATGTGCACACAAACATCAGCCATGGGGGCCCACATTGTCTACATTCACAAATAACACAATGACAGAAGTGAGCATCATAATGCAGACCCACATATCTGCACCAATGGACACACAAATGTAGATATCCTGTGGAGACTGTAGATGTCAGGTGAACAAATACCATACCATGGCAGCAATGGGACATACTAACCATGATCAATGTGCTGACTGATGACCTAGCAGTCCCAGGGCCAGCAGGGGAAAGCCAACAAACAACATACAGCCAATGGCAAACTAAAGATATGCCAATGCAGTGGTGCAAATGCACAAACACAAACAGGCAGACTCACACTGCATATCATACACAACAGGTGAGGGTGGTTGTGTGCCAGTGTCCCCAGGCAAACACACAACACATGAGGAGGCCAGATTCACTAATACAAGATGTCAACACAGTCACATACAAAAGTAACTCATGGATTGGATTCCCCTATGTGGGCAAACAGGCATTGTGAAATGAGAGGGAGCCCAAATTACACATGTCACACAAGCTTGTAGGAACAGCAACAAACACAGCAAGAGACAGAACCACCACAGCACTCCCCCCAGGGACCCCACATTGTGGTGACACTAGCCTGCATGACACTCACACTGTGATGACAAAGGTAGATGTCATCCACGCTGTGAACCACAGCCATGTGTCCTGAGCAACAAACTACCATCACACCTATACAAGCACAAAGCACTCAGCATGGCCTGCCAGCCAAGGAAAATATGGAGGTAGTGCCCCAGCCGTGCAACAAATCACATTTGCACACACTCAACGCCACACACCTTGAACTCCACCAATGTGCAGCAGTGAAGCTCACATGGACTGCTGACATTGCACATGCACCCATGACAATCCCAGGGGTGGTGGGGGAAATAAGGTGCAGAAACACATCACACATGGCCAGTCAACAATACTTGTGAATGTCTGACACATTGCACAGTATGCCGTACATGGGCATGACGTGAAATCCACCCCAAACAATGGGATCCTGGCCATAGTCACACACCAATGAAGAAGCCAAGCTGACCCACAAAGGACACACATAGACAACTTCCAACATTGCAGCTCTGACCCTGAGGGGTGGCAGCAGTCACACACACAACGTGTCACAATCACTGAAAGCATACACAAACAGAAAATCACATTACTCATGTAACCAATAAGTGCCAAGAGGAATCCTGACTGTGTCCCATCTGCGTTTGCCCACATCCACAGCCCTGACAACAAAGACAACTAGGGATGACAACCTCATGAACATTAGTTTGCCATGCACCCACATCCCGGAGAAACCAGGTCCAAGATGCTGGATGAGCACAGAACAACTCAGCAAGCATCACAAACAGGAACATCCGTAGGGACACAGCCTGTGTAGGAAAAGGAGAAGGGAACACGCACAGACATGCCTACACAACACACAACACGGGCACAGCCTATATCACGGAATCACGCACTGCCATGAGGGCACTCCACTCCTGTGGAAGGTCAGCTGTGCCAAACCTTGTCTGTGCATGACTCAAACATGTCAGCAGAACACTCGGTCAGTGAGTCAACAACTACAAAACACTGAAGGCTCTGCTAATATCAGCCTGGGCACGGGAGTGTCACGTCAGTCATCTGCATACACCCAAGTCACGTGTCAAGCAACTTGCACTGTGTACACAGATGAGTCCTCCAAATTTGATGTGCTAAACTGCATGTCCATTGGAGACGGGCACACAGTCAGGGTACTAGGAACATTGGACAGTGGTAAGCCCACCAGATGTGCATCAGTGTAGGACAAAGATGGTAATCTACAAATGCTAAACGTACATCCCTGTGTCAAATGCTGAACATTACACCCTCAGACTGCAGCAAAGGATGCTATAGATCCAGACTAGATTAGGACACATATCCCATGGACCACATGGAGCCCATCACAGCAAAACTTCATTTACCTGATCTGAACACTATCACAACAGCAAATGCATGATTCTACACATCTACATCATGTACCTCCAAAGATTAACCACAAGTAAACAAAAAGAGGCTTCAAAAGTCCAAAATAAACTAAGGCCAATGGCCAGTCCAAATATACAGTCCCAACAGGGTGATGTGTGACAACTTGTCAACAATTGCTTGCCTGCACAGGTATGGACAGGGGACATCCCCCTTGGAGGGGCATACGAGGGGCAGGCCAGGCACCGCAGGGACAGGATCAAGGGATGCCAGAAGGAGGCAGTGAAGGGGAGGTGGGTGAAGGAGTGTCACCGGCAACTGCAGTGGAGGTATCTGACTCAGGGGGGGCTGGCACCACCGCAGGGCTCAAGTCAGATGGTGTTGGTGCTGCAACCACTGCAGTGTGCTGGTCAGATGGAGTGGACTGGGTCCCCAATGCAGTGCCCGAGTCAGACGGGGTTATTGTGGACTCCACCGCAGTGCATGACTCCAAGGTAGTGGAAGGGGGGCAGAAGAGCTGGGCAGGACAGAGGGGGGACACGGTCTCCACACCAGTGGCACAAACAGGCAGAGCGTCTGGTTTTGGGGTGGAAGAGCAAGTGGCAGGGGGAGGGCCTAAGCAGTTTGGGGATGCGGTATCGGTGTGTGGGGGAACCTGGGGCAGGGTGTGGCGGTGGAACCTGTGGAGTGGTGGCCTGGGGGATGGAGGTGAGAGACTGGGTGGTTGACTTGCAGGGCGGTGGCGGGGTCTTGCTCTTCCGGGACCGGGGGACTTGCGGGTGGGGGTTCACTCTGCCTGCACCTGGGGGAGGGTGTCCGGGGGCGAGGGGCACTCCCCTCTGTGTGGGTGGACTTCCTCTTCCCCCGGTATGCTGGATCAGCGGGATAGGAGGGAAAGAGGCCGAGGTCACAGAGGAAGAGCTGCTTATCAAGTGGGGTTGCAGGTGAGGCAAGGGAAGGGGTCTTGGAGGGAGAGGATCTTGAGGATTGCGGAGTGACTGTGGTTGCCTGTGTGTGTGTGTGTTCCCCATCCCCTGTGTCTGTGGTATCAGTCCCCTGAGGATGCTTGTGTGCACGTCTTGCCTTTCTCTTGGGTGTGTCTGTGCTGCTCGTGTCTGTGTGTTTGGGTGACTGTGCAGGTGTGCATGTGCTTTGGACAGGTAGGGGGCAGGAAGTGTGGATGGGGCAGAGGTGGGAGGCATGAGGGACTGTTGGAGGAGGGACACTGCTGCCGTCAGGGAGGAGTCCATGGACTTATTGCTCCTCTGTAGGGCAGACATACCCGTCGAGATGCCCTCCATGAACGACACCAGCTGTGTCAACAGAGTGGTGTGTGCATGGAGGACACTCAGCATTGCTGTCTGCCCTACATGGAGCTGCCAAAGGAGGTACACAGACTCCTCACTCAGGGCAGCAGGGGACACAGGGGCAGGGGGTGCGGTGCCTGGCACGAAGGAGACACGCTCCCGAGTACTGGAGCCTCCACGGACCTCAGGAATGGGAGCCAATGGGAGGGCGGTGGTGGTGGTGGTGGTGGCGGGGCCAGACAGACTAGCTGGCCTTTGGTGGCTGCTGAGACCCGCCTCCACAAGGGAGTCATCCTCCGAGCTGCTGTGGTCCTCAGCTGAGGTGGACAGTGTGCTGTGAATGACAATACAGCTGCCTGAAAGTCACAGTCGCAAACACCTGTGTGCACAGTCAAGTGATCAGACACCTATAAGTCACAGAAGTATTGTCTATCATGGTCACATCTCAGATGGCATGCTGAGTCCTAACCGATAAACATACCAGTAGTCCTGACAATGAAGACACAGCACAATGAGACAGAGGCAGACACCTGAGGGTACATTTCACTGATCACAACATGCCAGATGATACACGGGAGTGGGAGTACAGAGTGTATTGCATGCCCTGGAGTAGGCATGACTGTCCAGCTCCACCTGTAAGAGGGATGAGTCCTGGACAGTAGGCAGGTGGCTAAGCATGTGTGACACACTGGATACACATACTCCTGAGGCCCAAACATTGTTCCCACCAGCAGCATGGGTGTGTGCCAAATTCCCCAGGGACATGTGGTGAGTCAGAGCAGCAAGCGGACCACATATCAAAGTTACACCCAGATTACATGTCAGAACTTAGGCATTGTGTAAGCAATTGACCCACCCATGAATCGCACAACATAGTCACGGGAACAAATGCTGTCCCCCACCTTGAGCAAAGCAAAATGCAATGACACAGTCCCCAAATGACACAATTTCCTGACTATAAGGGCCACACATATGCGTATCAGAGGAGAAGTGGGCATGCCACAAATGAGGGACATGGGTCCTGGACCACATGACTGATGTACTGTGGAAGTTTAACCAGGCCAGAGGAGGGCACATAGCATGTCAGACAAGGTGCACAGTGCAGTCATGGACTCACCCCCTCCTTGCTGCTGTCTGTCCTTCAGCTGCCCATCCAGGTCAGGGAAGACCACCGCCAGGATCCGGAGCATGTGGGGGGTCAGGGTCCGGTGTCCGCCCCTCCTGCGAGGAGGCGACAGCTTCAGCTGGACCCTTGCGATCCTCCGGGTCCAGCCACGAAGGTCCTGCCACCTCTTCTGGCAGTTGCGGATCCTGCGCCTGTAGACCCCCACGGATCTTACTTTCCGGGCGATGGTCAGCCAGATTTCCTGCTTCTGGTGGGCATCAACCTGTGAGGATGACAAAGTGAAAAGGCCATTACTACACATGCAACATATACGTGCATCACACAGTTGGATATACATGTCTCAATCACAGGGGCATATGATGTACACAGGCAGTGCAACAATGGCTATGAACAGTTTGCCAGCAGTCACTACATGGTATCATTGCATGGGAAGTAAACCTAGTTGGAATGCACTGTTACTGCACTGTACCAGTTCAGTGCATGTAACTACACACTTTGGGGTGTGACAACTACTCAGTGGGCATGCTAGCCAGTGGTGTGCACACTGAAAGTCCTGCTAGTCAGACAACATGCACAATTAGTGAGGCAGTGGACAGCACACTCACCTGCTCCCCTGGTTTCCCATACAGCTTGCTGTACTGTGGAAGGAGGCTGTCCAGCAGGGCCTGGTTCTCCTCAAGGCTGAAGGCTGGGGCTCTCTCCACAGTACGTGCCATTGCAGGAGCCAGAGGATGCATAAACAGCAGCAGTGTTGGTGGCAGATGTCGTCCTGGAGCATGTAGTGCAGGCAAGTGAGCTCTCAGGGGAACAGCCAGCATTATATGTGTGCTGCAGAGGCAGATACTGTCCCATGTGTCCAAAGTGATAGGTCCAAGTCGTTTGCATCTTCTGAATCTGACCAATCCATGGAATAGCAGCACTAATACACGCCCACAGCATCCTTCAAATCTTCAACTTCATGACACCCATGATTTTGCAACATTGTTGTGGCTGGCCAACTGAATTCACTGCATCAGACTCGTTGGAGCTTCGAAACGCGTCCGTTGCCATGCCAGGCCCCAGCCAATGTGTGCGCACCGTTCGGCCCACTGCTGTACAACGCGTATTTCAGGATACAACGCGTACCCGCACACATCATATGCAATGGGCCGGCCGGGCACACCGATCGGTCCATTGCTCTACAACGCGTACCCGGGATACAACGCGTACCCGCTCACATCATATGCAATGGGCCGGCCGGGCACACCGATCGGTCCATTGCTGTTCAACGCGTACCCGCTCACATCATATGCAATGGGCCGCCAGGGCACACCGATCGGTCCATTGCTGTACAACGCATACCCGGGATACAACGCGTACCCGCTTACATCCAATGCAATAGGCCAGCCGGGCACACTGATCGGTCCATTGCTCTACAACGCATACCCGGGATACAACGCGTACCCGCTCACATCATATGCAATGGGCCGGCCGGGCACACCGATCGGTCCATTGCTGTACAACGCGTACCCGCTCACATCCAATGCAATGGGCCGTGCGGGCACACCGATCGGTCCATTGCTGTACAACGCGTACCCGGGATACAACACGTACCCGCTCACATCATATGCAATGGGCCGGCCGGGCACACCGATCGGTCCATTGCTCTACAACGCGTACCCATGATACAACGCATACCCGCTCACATCCAATGCAATGGGCCGGCCGGGCACACCGATCGGTCCATTGCTCTACAACGCGTACCCGGGATACAACGCGTACCCGCTCACATCATATGTAATGGGCCGGCCGGGCACACCGATCGGTCCATTGCTGTACAACGCATCCCTGGACAGGTCACATGCATATGTCACCATGCTGGTCACTGGTGAACCTATGCCAGCCACATATACTTTCCAGGGACTCAGGGGCACACCTACAACACCACACCCAGTCCACACTGTATCTAAGGCATGTGTGGCAGCATAACCTTATCTGTGTATGTGGGTGAACATGTGGTTTTTGGGGTGGCACTTGGGGGCAGACACACCCAGGCTGTGCACGTGTTCATGGGGACAGGGTCCTTTGTGTGTTGTGCACCTGATCACTGTGGTGTGCAACTTTTCATTTTGAGAGCATGTGTCATGGTCACATTTCCAGGTTGTGTATGACATGTCACATACCCCCAGGCTCAAATGTGGGAAGGCATGTACGTCACAGGGTGGCCCATTGCCACAATAGTGATGTCCCTCCGCATTCTGTGCGCATGTTGTGTTTCACATGTCTCTGACTCCATGTACACAATGGGAGACAGTCTCCACATCCACGAGGTTTGTGCATGAACTTTGATGTTGTGTGTGTGTGTGTCACAGACGTCCATGTCTGTCCTGCAGAGGCTACAGGGGCCACTACCTGTGTGTGTCATGTTTGTTTTTCTGACGTGTACATGATACGCCATGTCATGCCAGTGTCCATGTGGCAAGACAGGGTCCCTGGGAATCTACCTGTCAATGAGCTGTGATGCCTGTGGAGCATCTGTCCAGACATGTCACTGTGCTATGTGTGTGGAACGTGAGAGTAGTAAATGGGTACTGTGACACAGCCTAATGGTTTCCCATAGCACACCCTGGAACCTGTTGTCAACACTTGTTGAACAGAGATGTTAGATGATGTCCATGTAGGTGCCATATATGTCCAAACAGAACGACACACACATCAAGTACTTGTGTTTGTTAATGATGTATCATGTGAAATTGAGTATGGTGAACGGCACATAGGTGGGGTGACTGACAATCTTGCTTTCTTCACCTGTGCACTGCAGGGCTCCTGCTGTCCATCGATCATTCCCAGACCTGGCAACAATGGTGGAACGTGACAGCATCTGACGGTACCGCTTCACCAGGCAGCTGATTGAGGATTTGGCAGTGCGGTTGGACCCACATTTGCAGCCTGGCCATCCGTATCCTACAGCGCTGACCCCCAAGGTGAAGGTGATGGCAGCCCTACACTTCTTTGCCACCGGTACCTTTCAACACACTGTGGCAACTGCTGGTGGGATGTCACAGACTATGTTCAGCCGTGTGCTACGCGATGTTTTGGGGGCAATGTTGAGATACCTGAACCAGTACATCTATTTCCCAACACGTCAACGACTCACTGACGTCAAGAGTGACTTCTATGCCCTGGGGAGGATGCCACATGTAATTGGCTCCATTGATGGGACACATGTGGCTTTGATACCACCACAGGCACATGAGCAGGCATACCGGAACCGTAAACATTACCATTCGATCAATGCTCTGGTGGTATGTCTTGCAGATATGACCATCACACATGTGTGTGCCCGTTTCCCCGGTTCGGCACAAGATGCCTACGTGATGAGGAGTAGTCGCATCCCGAGGATGATGTCACAGATGCCGAACCAGCGTGCCTGGCTTGTTGGTGTGTACTGACTTTGTACCATTGTGTGTGTTCTGCTATGTTGTTTTCCGCACACATTTTCAAATCGGCTAATGTGCAATTGTCTGTCTGTAGGTGACTCGGGATACCCCAACATGCCGTGGTTGCTGACACTCCTCAGGAACCCTGTGACACCAGCCCAGATGCGCTACAATGAGGCACATGGTCGGACGAGGAGGGTGATTGAGCGGACCTTTGGTCTCCTGAAGAGCCGCTTCCGCTGCCTGGACAAGACAGGAGGGGCCCTCCCATATGCCCCAGCAAAGGTGTGCAAGATTGTCATCGTCTGCTGCATTCTACACAACCTGGCAGTGCGGAAGGAGTTGCCTCTCATCCTGGATGACGATGACCAACGTCCGCCATCTGTGGAAGATCCTGGCCTTTGTCACGATGCCAGTGAAGATGATGATGATGATGATGATGGTGATGTCCGCACACAGCTCATCACCAACTTCTTCAGCTGAATGTGAGTCTCCAGAGGGTTGTAATGTCAATGATTTGAGTTTGCATGATATGTGTGTGTGGTGCTCTGGTGCTGTTTGAGTGTGGCCATGTGCTACTTGACTGGATGCGTGCAGCGATGTGTCCTTGCAGGTGGTCTGTACTGCCCAACAGTGTTGACATGCTAACTTGGTTTTGTGTAGTTATCTCGTGACATGTATTAGACATGAGTATTGCCGTTCTGTGCTGTTCTTCAGTGGTTTTGACTGTGTGTCATGTCTGTCCTTCACAGGGTGCTGCCGGAGTTGTTTGATCAACTTGGATCCCACGAATCCATGATTCAACTTCCAAGGTGGAACCAGTCGTTTCCCTACAGGTGATGTGCCACACACCCCTGGACTTTCTATCTTCTGCACTTTTTGACTTTGTGGCCACAGCCAGGTTGGATTAGCTAGCATTTGTAGTGGAAACAACATGTTGCAAATGTGTAATAAACCTGTGCTTCACTTTGGGATGTGCGTTGTCTGTAGTCACACATCTGACTGACATTTGCTTACTGCACCTGTAGTCTAGTTGACACAGACTGTGAATAGGTGGCGTGTCTGTGCATTCTACTGTATTTAGTTGCAACATCAGTATAGGTGATGAGTCTGATGGCCCTGGTGTGTATGTGTTGTGTGGCCCTAGTGGTGTGTCTCCCTCATATGTGTCACGTCGCCATGACTGACATGACGGTGTTGGACTTGCTGTAGCAGTTAGCATGCACAGTGTCATTTTTCTGATCACCATCTCCATGACAGAGAGCACGTTGGAATCACAACAGAGGCAGATATGGTGTATTTGTGAGTTTATTTACATACAGGTGTGAGGATGGTGCACAGGATGGTGGGTGCTGTACATAGAAATTGGAATCCAAAGTTCCCATGTGATTCGGAAGTCTTGGTAGCTGAAATGTCCAGAGTAAAGTCCACAGTCATCTGATAAATTTGGCCAACTATAGCTCCCCATTTCATGTGGGAGAGTTGGGTTGGCTTCGACAGGGCGTGCAGTTTGCACACAGAGGAAAAGTTCCAGAACAGGTGTTGGCTTCCTGGGGGATGTAGATGGCCATCGGCCTCTCAGTTTGGCCTCCTCGGATGGCCCCTCTTCTTGGGGGGGGGACCCTCAGGTGCAGGCTGCGGCGGTGCAGGGGACTCTCTGCCAGAGTCCTCCTCCCTCCCTGTGGCATTTGCAGTTGTTTCAGCAGCAGATGTTGTGGGCACACAGGGAGGTGAGGCCATGTTGGTGCTGATCTGGCGGAGGCATGTCAGTATGTCCCTATGCACCGCTGTCTGTCAGTTGTTCCATTGTGTCCCACTTGGACTCCATACCAGACATGTGTGTCTCGACATGTGACATGTGTGTCTCGACATGTGACATGTGTGTCTCGACACGGGACATGTGGGAGTCCAAGCGGGCATGATGGGCAGCCTGCTGCTGTTGTATGTCCTTGAGGATCCCCACTACCTGGCTGACCTCTCCGGTGCTAGTCTGGTACGCATCCGCGATGCGTGCCAGTTGTGGGTCATCATGCAGTCCAGACCCCTCTGCAAAGAGCGACCTATGTCTACCACCCCTCCCACCACCCCTGGCGACACGGGCAGGACCTGCGGTGGCACGCACAGGTGACCGTGGGCCCACTTGGGTGTTGTTCCTGGGCTCGTTGTCACCAGCTCCAGTTTGGGTCTGGGTCCCTGCGCTGTTGTCATCTGTGGTCCTTGGTCTCTCCGTGTTGGCAGGGGTGGCCTGTGTGTTGGCAGTTGTTGGAGGGGTGGGTGCAGGGGGTGCAGATGTTGGTCCTGCTGGTGCTGCATGATGACTCACACCGGAGGGTCCAGCTGGTTCTTCGCCATCTGAGGAGTGCAGAGGCTGATCCACACCAGTGAGCTCAGTGTTTACCGGAGCCTGGGACAGGGACTCCTCCTCGTCTGCTGCTGTGTCCCCATCATCACCTGTTTTGGGGAGAGACACAGATTGTATGTTATGTTTCTACTGGCATCAATTGTTCAAACACCTGACAGTTGTGTCTGTACCTCTGGATGTGGGCCTGGACATTGCATTCTCCTAAATTGTGACAGTCAGAGAGTGATATTGGTGTAGCACATTGTCCTGCCAACCTGTGGCATGTCAATGTGAATGTTGAGGTGTGTGCATGACCAGCATTGGTGGTATTTGCTTGCCATCCGGGCATCCTTCTCCCCCAGCCCAGTTATCCCACCATGAAGCGTGCTTCCATTGCAGGGAGTGCAAGTTGTCTTTCAGGATGTCAGTCAGTGGTGTCCTGCTGTTGGTTGTTGCACAGTTCCCAGCAGGGCCTTGTGCTCCCCCAGCAGTACCCAGTGTCAGCCATCTTGTGAGTCCTTTTCCACTCCCTGTGATGTGAGCATGGTTCAGGGTGGTGTTGATTGGCCAATTGTGAGGCTGACCAATATCTGTGACTACCACTCCCATCATGCTATTGCCTCCACCCCCTTCCCAGCATGCCCATCCTTCCTTCCTTTTGACTCTGCTTCCCTGTGGGGTGGGGTGCCTGTGCTGACAGGATGGCTGGGAGTGTTGTCCTGGCAGTTGTTTGGCTACAAGTCCCAAGAGTGTCCCTGTGCTTCACACAGCATAACCCAGGGTGGTGGTTCTTTGTGGGATCTTCAGGTAGGATGTGAGGCATTGCATTCTCCCAGGTGGGTTATGTGGAGTTAGTGTTGAGGGGGTGTTTGAGGGGAGGTGCTTGTAACTATGGTCAGTGCTGTGAGTCCTCCTTCCCACCCAGCCAGATATCCCACCATGGAACGTGCTTCCATTGCAGGGAGTGCAAGTTGTCTTTCAGGATGTCAGTCAGTGGTGTCCTGCTGTTGGTTATTGCACAGTTCCCAGCAGGGCCTTGTGCTCCCCCCAGCAGTACCCAGTGTCAGCCATCTTGTCAGTCGTTTTCCACTCCCTGTGATGTGAGCATGGTTCAGGGTGGTATTGATGGGCCAATTGTGAGACTGACCAATATCTGTGACTACCACTCCCATCATGCTATTGCCTCCACCCCCCTTCCCAGCATGCCCATCCTTCCTTCCTTTTGACTCTGCTTCCCTGTGGGGTGGGGTGTCTGTGCTGACAGGATGGCTGGGAGTGTTGTCCTGGCAGTTGTTTGGCTACAAGTCCCAAGAGTGTCCCTGTGCTTCACACAGCATAACCCAGGGTGGTGGTTCTTTGTGGGATCTTCAGTTAGGATGTGAGGTGTTGCATTCTCCCAGGTGGGTTATGTGGAGTTAGTGTTGAGGGGGTGTGTGAGGGGAGGTGCTTGTAACTATGGTCAGTGCTGTGAGTCCTCCTTCCCACCCAGCCAGATATCCCACCATGGAACGTGCTTCCATTGCAGGGAGTGCAAGTTGTCTTTCAGGATGTCAGTCAGTGGTGTCCTGCTGTTGGTTGTTGCACAGTTCCCAGCAGGGCCTTGTGCTCCCCCAGCAGTACCCAGTGTCAGCCATCTTGTCAGTTGTTTTCCACTCCCTGTGATGTGAGCATGGTTCAGAGTGGTGTTGATGGGCCAATTGTGAGGCTGACCAATATCTGTGCCTACAACTCCCATCATGCTATTGCCTACACCCCCTTCCCAGCATGCCCATACTTCCTTCCTTTTGAGTGGACTTCACTGTGTGTGAGTGTGACAGCAATGGCAAGATGGCTGACAGTGTGGTCCTGTTGTTTGTTGGTGCCCAGTTCCCATCAGGGCCTTGTGCTCCCCACAGCACTACCCAGTGTCAGCCATCTTGTCAGTTGTTTTTCACTCCCTGTGATGTGAGCATGGTTCAGAGTGGTGTTGATGGGCCAATTGTGAGGCTGACCAATATCTGTGCCTACAACTCCCATCATGCTATTGCCTACATCCCCCTTCCCAGCATGCCTATACTTCTTTCCTTTTGAGTGGACTTCACTGTGTGTGAGTGTGACAGCAATGGCAAGATGGCTGACAGTGTGGTCCTGTTGTTTGTTGGTGCCCAGTTCCCATCAGGGCCTTGTGCTCCCCCAGCAGTACCCAGTGTCAGCCATCTTGTCAGTTGTTTTCCACTCCCTGTGATGTGAGCATGGTTCAGAGTGGTGTTGATGGGCCAATTGTGGGTGTGACCAATATCTGTGACTACCACTCCCATCATGCTATTGGCTACACTGACTTCACCAGCATACACAGAATTCCTTCCTTTCAGTGAGCTTCCCTGTGAGGTGGTGTTCTAGTGGTGGGTAAATATCTGGGAGTGTTTGTTGGTTCTATTTGTGCCACTGCCTTGCTGTATTTGTTGTTAGGTTTGTACATGTCATGACACAGTTACATATCACTATGAGATGGCAGGTATTGTGTTTGTCTGACTAGCATTCACATCTTGGGATGAATATCTTTTGCTTGCTGTGTATTTGCTAAGAGTGCATGTTTTGCCTATCCCCTTGACTGTGATGTGTGTGTGTTGTCACACCATATTGTGTATATTAGTTGTGTACTCACCAGGCTCTGGGATGTCTGTTAGTCCGTATACGCTCACTGTTGGTAGGATGGCCCGCACCTTCTCCTCCCAGGGCCTGAGGTATACTGGTTTTGCAGGAGGGCCACTGCCGGTGTGCTGGCTGATGAGGTAGTCCTTTTTGAGTAGGTCCCGGACCCTCCTGCGCACATCATACCACCTGTTCTGGATGTCTTCCTTTGTGCGCAAACATGGTGATTTTGCGTTCACCCTGTCGACAATCCTCGCCCACATCTTGGTTTTCTGCGACATGGGGGTCTGTTGTACCAATGTACCAAACAACTGTGGCTCTACCCTGAGGATCTCATCTACCATGACTTCCAATTCACTGTCTAGGAACTTATGATTCTTCTTTGGGGGCATGGTGATGGGTGGTGGTGGTGATTGATGTGTGTGTGTGTGCAAGTGGGGGGGGTGAGTGTAGGTTTAGCTGGGTGTGTTTGAGGGTGCTATTTGTAGGTGTGGTAATGGTGAGTGGCTTGTGTGATGTATGAGCTGTGAGTGTGTCTGTGGTTGCTGTGTGATGGTGTTCTGTGCTGGCAGGTCAGTGGAATTTGCAAAGGATCATGGTAGGGATTTGTGGCCTTTATGTAGGTGGAGTTGGAGGTGTGTCCTTGTTCCATTTTTTTTCCCTCCCTGTATTTATTGGCTTTGTGGTTGCTTGTTTGGCCCTTTTTTTGGGGATCTTTTCCTTGGTGTTTTTGGTGCATGTAGGAGTCGTTCTTGTGTCCGAGTAGGACGCTGCAGTTGTCTGGTGCGATCTTGTCCAACTCGTTCCCGCTGTGTGTCAGCTAAGTTACATATGCGGCGTACGAGTCGGTCGCGGAGTATTGGGTTGCTTCGACTGGGTTTTGTATACGTGTCGGTCGTACGGCTTGTGCTCCGGGCGATTCGGTCGTGTTTTGCATGCACAGCATCGTACTACGCGGGTCGGAGTTTGCGGGTACGTTTCGTTCGGGTTCAATCCGGGTGCGTGTCGGTCGGTTCGTTTCGCGTGATTTCCCGGCCGGATGGCTTGTTTCCGTCCGGCTCGGTCGGTCGTTTTGTATTCCGTCCGAGTCGGTCGGATTTCACATGCATTTCATCGTACTACCCGGGTCGTACGGCGCCGGTCCGAGTCGGTCGGACTAAATTCCCGTACCGAGTCGGTCGGTATTTTTTCCTGCCCGAATCGGAATCGGCCCCTTAGTGTTTATGTAGTCTTCATTCATATCACGTATCATGTTACAGGGCATAGCAGATAAGCACTATATGTTTGTTCATACCGGTTTCTACATGTTTAAAATCAATATAGATAACCAAGACCCGCCTGATTAATTCTCAGTCGGCGGTGACATTAACGACTAGATTGTGAAAAACATAATTTTTTAACCTTCCTTCAGGATGGACACTCGTTTAAGTAGTAATTCAAGTATAATTATATGAATATATCGGATCTATTTTTAGGGCGGTATTAGGTAGCCTATGTCCACAGTAGGTGCACATGTATACGAACCAGTAATTCAAAGATGGCGCCGAAATATTCACACTATCGGCTACTATGTGCTGACCCCTTTTTAGTGACGTTGTTCAACAAGAGTCAGCATGTGCGTAAAAGCGTTTATATTGAGGCGATTAGGTCGGCGTCTCACTCGCGGGTAGAAATGACAAATACACGACCTCCAGTATATACCCGTAAGTGTTTTGAAGAACCTCATGTCATTTTGTTATACACGCGCTGCCGCGGTTTCTCGCCTTTTTGTTATACTTTTATCAGAAAAGGCTTTAGAGGTAATCCTTGGGAGACGGGTGTAGCACAATAAAGTTCCCCTCTTTTCTTCTTTTTATAGAGGTAGCTGTAATAGGAGACACCCTATGGGAGCGTTAACACGAGTAAGTTACACCCTCCCGTTATAGGATTAACCGATGTAAATAGATAGGCTCTATATGTATAGTCACGGAAGTGAGTGGTGTAGCGTATTAAGGCTTCTCCATCCACTCTTTTTATAGAGGTAGAAGCAATAGGAGGCACCTTCTGGGAGTTATAACATGAGTCAGTTATCCCCGCTCGCAGTAGGATTATCAGATTTAAATAGATAATTTTGATAGAGGTAGTAGCAATAGGAGACACCTCATGAAAGTTATAATATGAGCTAGTCACCCCTGTTCTAAGTAGGATTAACTCATGTAAATAGATAAGTCCCATATGCAATGTCACGGAATCGTATATTTAGAAGTAGATACCAATTTCTGGCGAGTAGGTATTAACCACATGCTCTCATAATATGTACAGATATGGTATCATGGCAACAAGTCCTGCGGCATATTACAATCTAATAACGCTGCTAGACATAGCTGGATACAACACAGTTTCATGCCATATAACATCTTGCCATGTTGGATGTTAACCATCCCAGATAGGTCATCACATGGCCATATAGAGTGTGATTAATATGAATATGTGTCTGTAATAAGATTAGAGATATTCTCTTTAGCTATATCTCTGCTATACATCTTCTCCTCTCTTTTTCCCTTTCAGCGTTTAGACATGTGAAAGAATCATTTGCACCAACAGCTTTTACTATCTGGATCGTTCAAAAATAATGTTTGTTAACGATCTTCTTTTCCTTACATCTTAAGGCAAGTATATAGACTTATGCACATAAACTTATAAAAGATAATTCCATCAAGAATGTAGGTTCAGTGACCTGACGTGAAGTTCAAAATTTTCTTTTATTTTAAACAAACATTTTTTTGAAACTGAGAAAGAACCTGAGCTTTAAGCGGCAGGTAGAGTTGGATATTGAGGCATCTGGATATTGAGTCGTTTTGTAGTTACAGGAACATACACATAAGGAGAGGTAAGGTTCATTACAAATATTTTAGAGATTTAAATCTAGAAGTTCTCATTCTCTATGGCCATGTTGCAACTCATCCTTTAATATAACAGGCCGTTGTGCAGGCCAAGCATCCCTCCACCTTGTTTGTTTATTAATAAGTATATAGAGGTCTTATAATATGTCTTTGAAATAAAGGTACTTATTTTCCTTACAAATATAGGTAGCATTAGATTATCTTGCTACACTAGACAAATTCTAGGGAAATTATTAGTATATAATTGCGTTTCCCCTTTTTCCTTCTTCATGTAGCTATTCATACTGAAGATAGATGTAGTCACGCGACCCTCAGCTATTCTAGTTTATTCTATTGACTGTGTAAAGCTCCATTTTTGATATTCAGGAGGCAAGCGGAGGTAATATTAAATTTATAATATACAAAATATTGAATTATAGATATATAGGCTCAATTACTTGAGCAAGGAATTATTGGCCATGCTGTTCTATTAAACCTCTATACAAAATAGCATGCTCACAATTCATGAGATCATAATTTGTTATCATATGCATGAATCACCTACCTTACACATTGTTGTCATCTGATGTCACTTGCATGTCCATCAACTCAAGTCTATCATTTTTTGTTGCATGTAAAATACGTTTGAAGACCATCTCCATTGAATAATTACAATCTAGTCTTTATTTATAATTTTTTGTCTTCACGGTTTAATTCAATGAATTAAGTCTCTGACCATGTATTTGTTGATCTTATAGGTCATTTTTTAAATGTATATATAGTTAAAATGTTTGAAAGGGCTTTTAAACTCTAGAATTAAAATCATGTTTATATATTCCCTGTTTAGTAACCACTGGGACGGAGTCCTGATGAAGGCATAGCCGAAACGCGTTGGTTTTCAACATATGTCACCAGTCTCTGCATAATTTATTTAATCGAAAGGACTATGCAAACAAATTATTGCAATATTTGAAACTGACCTATCATGAATATTGAATTATAAATTGTGTCAGTTACCTATCATATTGATTGTCTCATGTTTAATGCGGTTTAAATCAACAGAATAGATTATTTAGATGATTATGTACATGTGGTTCTAATTATATCACTGGGTTTGTATAGAATTTTTTATGTATATATAGTTTCTACATGTAAAATATTTTTTATCCAATATGAAAATTACAAAATTTTTTTTTAGAATAAAAAGAATAAGATAAAATAAATCATTCAAACTTTCTACAAATATGTCATGATATTTATCATTATTCTAAGTGTATATATATATATCTAGAGTTTACATGCCCTTCTATTACAAATAGCACTTTGCCCGGTGTTGTCTTCTTTTCAAATCAGTAATTTCCTTGGTAGGGTTGTATCCATTTTCCAGGGGCCCGTTCGTTTTCCAGAAAAAGCAATATGCAGTGATAACAGTTCTTGCCTATGTGCAGTATTTTGTTATAAATATATATGCATACACACACACAAAACTGGTGGGTGCCGGCGTGCATCCAGAACACCAGAGGTGCCGCTGTTTCTCAGCCGAAACGCGTAGATATTTTAACAGAGAGAGACAGACTCTCTAACACAATTTACCTATATTATAATAGTTTTGTGGCGCATTTTTAATATTTTATTTTGCCATTTTTTTTCTTCAAACATTGGAATGTTTTAAAAAACTTAAAGTGAAATACTGTATTATACTATTTTGTTTTCTTTAGAAGAAAATAAACTTCTTAATAATGTAATTAAGAATGTAGAATTTTAGAAAACCCTTTCTTTGCTTTGTTAAACACATTTTGTGTACGGTCTGTAGGAAGGTCAAATTGTTGATGCTGTACTCTTCAAGCTGCAGCCAACAATGGTCACTAATTGTAATAAAAATTTCCGATTTGTATTTAGCTTTCATTACTAGAATGTAGTTTAAGTCATGGACTATTGTAAAGCTGTGTAGAGTGGTTGGGGCAATCGTGACAACGAAAACCATATTTGACGGAGGGCTGGGAGTAGTTAAATATTTCCATATTTTATAGGCACCTGTGAAATATTTTCCATATGTCATAGGTTTCCTGTAAAATATGGGTTGTATACCACTGCACTTTGTATAATAAAAGCATGACATCATGTTTATATGTGTGCAGATGTGAAGCTCACCCACAGGTATTTAAATATAGTTTAAAATATTTACATTAATTATAAAATGAATTATAATCGCTTTTTTGTGATTTGTTGTGGTAATTCCAACATCTGTGTCTGCCATAGTTGCGCAGATTGTAGAGACACATCAAGGGTTGATGCTCAAGTGCATGTACAGTGGGCTTCATCACAAATTCCAAAAGTTGTTGTTGCGCAGCCCTACTGTAGGAACAAATAGAGAAAGAAGCTGGTGTTGGTGGTCACGCAGCTACTTAGGCGTATAATATGCAAATTCATTTTTCACCCCATTACAGATGCACACTATAGCTTGTATGCTTCTGAGCAAATCCTACAGTCTGCAAATCGTCTTAAATACAATCTTCCAAGAGGCTGATATTGAGTATTTCCTCTTCGTCATGAACACTTATACCCCCCCTGCACCTTCACACCTTAAGGCTTCAACCTTTTGGCATTTGTTATTTATCTACGTTCGATAAAGTTCTATTGGAGATGCTTTTTAACCAACTGAATATTAGACAGTGAAGGACACTGTGATGTTGGGGACAGCCCATTCAATTCTTGCATTGATGGGGAATGTACAGTGTGCACATCAGTCATTCGCTAACTTCTCTCCGTGGCCGCCTTAACACGTGCAGTTTATGAAGTTCTAAATGTTATCTTTCTCTTTCAGGTATTTCGTATTTGTGCACAAGCTGTGTAGCTCACCCCCCATAAGCTGCAACACATTGATCTTTCATGCCATCTTCATTTTATCACCCTGTTTCACTGCCCACGGGACCTCATTTCCTTTTTGTCAGCCTTCAAAACTCTTATAATTAACGTTAATACAATACATACCTCATTGTTTATTGGTTCGCTCCCTTAAATCTAGCTATGTTCCTAATAAACCACCATTACACTAATGGCCTACGTCTCCTCCTCTGTTTCAAGCCTGATCTATGTGAGCTAGAGGGGTGCTTCACTTACTAGTTTCTGGGATTTAGTGGCGCTGAGGATGGGTGTCCAGGTATCTGAGTACATGGATAGACTGCTGCTGCAGGTGAGCCCCCAAGCCACCAAAGCTGTTGCTAAGGATTATGCATGTGAATTGCCTACTGCAGTAAAGATTACAGACCCTGAAGCAGGGTCACCTGCATATAGTCCTGTTTCGCCGAACGTATGATGTAGCCCTACTTGTGTAAATCACAATGACATCTGAGCGTATTGCATTTTATGTTAATGCATTTAGAGCCCATTGTTTGAAGTGCCTAAAAAGCAGTATGTGAACTGATCGGGATTGCCCGGGGGGGGAGCGAAGTCAAACTGTAAATACTTTATTGCTTCTTTATCTCCAGATTACTGCATAGAAAATGATGTAAACCCCACGGAAAAATATAATGCAGCTGTGAGACATTACTTAAAGGCACTTAAAGGTGCTAAAATCAAACATCTTCATAAGTAACAAATATTTCCATTACAGTGCCAATAGCTCTAACTCTAAATAAAATGCGAGACCTATTGCATTGCAAATGGTTGTTTAATTTGCTACAATTGTTTTATATGCTTTTAATAAATTGATACATAACATTTCCAATATTTTCCTTGTGTACTGGCACACTGCTTTTTCAATTGGTACTGTATCCCCCATGATTGGATGTGTGTGATTTAGGTGAGTGAATGAGTAAGAGTTCTATCAGTATTTGCTAACCAAAGGATATATTGCTATTTTTCTAGATTAAACCCTAGTCCTTTGGTGCACAAAGGGTCCCTCTTATTTTTTCAAGACACTAAACACACATATTACATTAGAAAACATGTTTTTAAGGACAGCATTTCCATGTATTCTTTATTCTGAACTTTAGGGACACATGTGCCACACTTGGATTGTGAAATAGGATACGTTACATGTTGTAATTTGACGCTTTTCACATGTCGTTGATATAAGTATTTCTTAAGTAAAAGTAAACCTTCCACTAAGAATGTCAAATATTTTGGGTAATCTGAAAAAAGTGGAGCGAGTGTTGGCTTGCAATAAAAAGCATTTAATTCTAATGATTTGATTGCTGTCAGGGCACCAGTTGGGCGCCAGCCCCCTGCCAAGAAGCTGGGCCCCAATGAAATATATGTTGAATTTGTCCCAGCTTCATTTTCCAACACTGGGACACATTCAGCAGCTCCCGCATGTTGTCTGCTTTCTCTTCCTAGCAGCAATGTGGAGGTGGTAAACTGGGTTCTTATTTTAGATTCCAGCTGGGCTCAAAATAAAGGCTGAATTTAAGGGTCCATCACTCCTCTTTTTGTTCGCATTTGATCCTGCCTGGGAGCTGACTTGGGCCTAACACCTAGATGCCGATGCAATGGAGTGAAACAAAGGCAAATAGTTCACTTAACAAGTGCGTAGGAGGCAAAATGTTGACTTTGTTCAATCCCTTTATATAAGCGATATGCATGCACTGTAAGAATGTCAGATATATCAGCCTTAATGAGTATATACACGAATAACAATTTAAATGCCACTATTTTTTTAGTTCATTCTTTTATAATGCTGCTCATTCCAAAGTAGGATGTCAGAGAGCTTTACATCACTCGTGCACATTATATATTGACAATAAGTCATACAGGTGTGTAAATCAATGTAGAGGGTGTGTTGCATAAGCCACTGATGGCTACAAGGTGTTGGAGTCATATTGTCCTTACAGGGAGGCAATATATGTCAAGAGTGCATGGCCAGGAGAAACACACATTCAGGATTTAAGCATAGCATATTGCTTAGCTTTGTCTGTACTTATAGGCAAAGAAAGACATTTGCCAGCCTTATAATCATGACAGATTGAGCTAGAAACAATAAAGTGCTAAACCCATGCCCATAGCTCACTGTACTATGCAATTTATGACCTGCAAGTAACAAAAAGGTCTGTGTTAAAAGTGGTCACCCACTTAGTTATTAACAGAAAAATATAAATGTCATCTACATGTTACATTATGTGCTTTGCAGGAGATATATTAACCCCCAATGCTACTTTATGAGTCAAAACTGTGGCTAAACAAATCAAAGATCTCTCTAGCAAGTGCATTGACCACCAGAATTACCTTACCTTTATTATTATTCTCTGAGATTTACTGGGCACAGAAAGATCTCTGCAGCTGGTGTCTTAACCCTATAAGATATTTGAAAGTGCAGCCTTTACAACTAATTAAGCCAGGACAGAGTTACTGTCACATTTCTCCTTATTTCCAATTTATTTATTTGTGGAAAAGTATTGAAAAAATAAATGTATAAATTGACTGTCAGACTGCTTTTCATGACTCCTCCCATTGGGACTCCACCCTGATTTCATTGCCACACCTTGACCACCAATTTATGGGTCCCCGGAGTAAAGTTTTTCCAATTCTAGCACTGCTGTAAGGATCAGACAGAATACAGTTACAAGACTGAAAGCCTGTTTCAAGTCTGCCTCATGCCTGCCTTCTGATTTTTCCCAGCATGCCCAGCAACAGAACCCCGGAAGACATCACCAGGAAGAAGGTAGAAAATATCCACCCTGCGGTTCTCCATGAACATTCGTTGCATATCATTTAAGAAGGTAAGCAGCAAGAATGTTGGAATTTTTGTTCCTGAGCTCCCACAGCTGCCTTAGCCCTCCAGCACCTTGTTTGCCTTTGGAGCTGGAGCACACGCTACATACAGAAAGAAGAAGATAGAAGCCTGGCAAAGATTGCTAGGGGAGGGAATTAACTGTGTCCATGTCTTCATTACAGCTGTTGGTACGTACTACCACCCCAACCCAACCTCACTACATCCCAATGGAAAAGCAATACTGTGTCTCCTTCCTTGGCAAAATGCTGACCCTGTGATACAGCATCTATTTGGTATGTAGCCCAATTCCAAGACAATGTTTCCAATTTGAAATGGCTGGACCCAAGAGTACCATTCCAATCATTCAGGCTCTAGCCTTACTTTCAAATTCAAGCTTATAAGTGGGTGAGCAAACACATTAACAGAGAGAGTCCATGTACGAGCTGAGCCATGGAACTGGCACGTACTTCATTCAATAAAATATGCAAAGTCGCTTCACAATTCAAAAAAGTGTATTTTGTTTAAATGAAATGTTTATCCATAGTATTTCAGACTATATCGCTGCACCGACAGGCATTTACTAAAAGTGATAGCTTGAGTTTAGTGTGAAGCTAGAAACATTCATGGCCGCCCTGACCTGACAACGATGCTATCAATAAACAAAGAGGCAAGTCAATTGTCAAGAGCACACTATATGTGGCCTAGATTCTTGGGGGCCAATTCACAAAGAGCCTCTGGACTCGTGGCGGAGGTCCAGCAGTCATGGCAGTGGGGGGGCCGCACCCATGGCAGGACCCTGCAATGGGTAACTGCAGTGCAAAGGGCCAGCCATGACTGTGGGGCCTCTGCCACGAGTGCCCTTATTGTATAAGAAGCAACATTATAGTCTATTAAATTAAACACAAGAGAAAGATTTCCCTGGCTTCAGGAAATCATGCAGTTCAGCCACTAGATGGTCTTCTCTTTATTTATATCAAAGGATCTTGCTTTGTATTTAAATCGTGGTGCACAAGGTTGAACCGTAGGTGACAGGGAGAAGCGACTTGAAAGTCAATTGTCAAGTGCACCCTATATGGGCCAAGATTCTTATTATATATGAAGCAACATTACAGTCTGTTAAATCAAACACAATAGAGATTTTTCTGAGATCACATAATATAGTTAAGCTCAGAAGCCAGGATTAATCCCAGGTTTTCTGCTTTCACCTTGTGCAATTCAGTCACTAGATGGGCATCTCTTTAGTTCTCCTGTTTTACATCAAAGGTTAATGATTTGTATTTAATTCTTGGTACATGAGATTGGAGTGAGGGTGGCAAGCAAAAACCACATGAAAGTCAATTGTCCTGTGAACCCTATATGTGGCATATATTCTTATTATACAAGGAGCAGCTGAGCCCCAGTTCAGCTTCTACTTATGTCTGTATGTTTTTGAACATGCATAGACTGATGTATGTTTACGTTCACCAATTGTTTCACATTTTATCAGTATCACAGATTGATACACACTTGCACAAGCTCGTTTTTTCTCTCATCCATGCTGCAAATTGCATTTTTCCCTTCAAATAAGGTCTGCCTCTCATAATCCTGCTTGATCCACCATGGCTCAGCGCCTCACATAATCCTGCTAGCTCGATCATGAATCAAATATTTCAGGTTTGTGCAGAAGTATCTAAATCCATATCACCACAACAAAAATGATTTTCAAATATTTGGATTTATGTGCTTTATTTACCAATTCCAAATTTGTAAATAAAGAACATAAATTCAAATATAAATGTTAAAGAGCTGTTTTCCTTGAAAGGAAGACAAGTTAATTTTTAAAGCCCTGGAAATTCTGGAGCACTGGATATGGTTGTGTTAAAGTTTGCCAAGTTGTTACCCTGCTTGGATGTGGCTGGGCTTGTTCTTTGCCCTTCTCCCCTCCTTACAGTGGCGATGCTGCAGAGTTTGTGATGTACTGTATCATAACACAACAACACAGGGATGCTTTGCTGTTAAAAAACTCTTAGGTTTGGCAGGCGGATGCCATTCACAGGTATGCTATATCTGAGGTGAAACATCATGTGTGCTTACATTCAGGTTCCGGTTACAGTGAATAGGCGAGCCTACAGATCAGTGTTACTGTAAACAAGTAGGCCATCTCCAGTGCACTATTTTGACAGTGTAACATGACTAGGATGTGCAAAGTTCTTATTAGCAAGCGTAGTCTAGCATAGATTCTGATTATTGACCATAGTTTGTGGAGTCTCTCAGTGTTCCTACAAACTGCAAATTAGCAATATTTCCCTGTAGAGGCCAATATTTTCTTGACAGTGCCAGTTGGGACTGGAATTGCATGTGCCATTTTCTTGTGAGTTAACTTTTAACTATTTCCTTCTCATCACAAAATCATAAGTTATAATTGTACCATACTCAGATATTCTAAATAGAACACAAACTCATCTAACCCAAATAAGTATACTCTAGGCCTAATTACGAATCTGGCAGTCCTCGGATCGCCAGACCCGCAGGGGCACGGCGGTGGCAGTCCAGCCACCGCTGCACCAATGGTCCGACCGCCACATTACGAGTTGGGCGGTCGGAACATCATTGCAACACCGCAGCAGCCAGGGAACTGCTGTTCCCTGGCAGTGTCGCAGCGGTCAGGGACTTAGTAATATACTGGTAGTGCAGCTGCCGCACCGTCATGCATATTACGAGTTTTAGGACTGCCAGCGGTGTCATGGAGGTCTTCCCTCCATGAAAAGGCTGCCAATCCTGAAACAAAGGGGGCCCTATCGGGCCCCCTGTTGCCCATGTGCAATGGGATGCATGGAGGGGGGGCACAACATGTGCCCTCCTGTGTGCATGCGCCCCAGTTCCTGCACGGCATGGACTTTACAGTCCATGCCGTGACTTTGCATTCCATGCCATGTAGGAAGTGTTTTTGGCATTCCCATCGGGATGCCCATTATCAGAGGCACCGCTATGAATGGGATCACCAAAAACAGCCCGCCAGACACAAGCAAACTCGTAATCTGGCCGGCAGTGCAACCACAGCATCTGATTTTCAGGAAGAAGCTAAAACCTGGATTCTCTAGCAAGTGGCTTAGAACGATCATCATTGGTCTGCAGGTTACCTTATTCTATAGCGCCGGGACAGTCCCTGGAGTATGCGTGCGTTCAACAAATGCCATTTTATTTAATTTCAATTAGCTCTATAGGTTCATACTCAACCAATAATCATTACATAATTGTATTAAGTTGTCCAAATTGCATGTATGGTTCACAAACCATGTCCTAAATCAGTAACAACATCCAATATATATATATATATATATATATATATATATATATATTTTATTTTTTTACTGAAAAAACCACAGGTTTCAGGGTCGTTATAGTTAGTTGGACATTTCACTCGTACAAAACCAGAGAAAATCGGCTGTTATAGTTTGTTGAGTTAACTATAACTCGCGCCCCCGCAATGCACTGCTGATGACATCACATATTACATCATTCATTACATGGTCAGTGACATCACTGATGACATCACTGCTGACATCCCAAATGACATCACTGATGACATCACTGATGACATCATCCAGTGACTGGGGGCCTGATTCACAGAACTAACTTACGTCAAAAACGTAAACGTAAACATAAATGTAAACGTAAAGTTAGTACTTTTTAGGTATTCACAGAATGAACTTACTCATTTCGGTATTCACAGAAGTTAGTAGTCCTAACTTTAGGACTCCTAAATGCCTTCTGTGAATACCGAAAGTCTTAAAGTTAGGATTTTTCTCAGTTTAGGAGTAGTAAAGTTAAGTAAGATCCTAACTTTAAGACTTTCGGTATTCACAGAAGGCCTTTGGAGTCCTAAAGTTAGGACTACTAACTTCTGTGAATACCGAAATGAGTAAGTTCATTCTGTGAATACCAAAATGAGTAAGTGTATTCTGTGAATACCTAAAAACTACTAACTTTACGTTTACGTTTTTGACGTAAGTTAGTTCTGTGAATCAGGCCCTGTGTGTTTCTGTAAAGTTTAAATATGTTTTATATATATAAATGCTAAGGTGTATTGAAGAATGAGTGGGTGTATGAGTGTCTGAATGGATGATTTATTAGGTGCGTGACTGACTGTATAAGTGAGTGATTAAACATGTCTTACTGAATGCATGGGTTAGTGACTAAAGTGTGTGAATGTCTGTATCAGTCTGTTAGTTGGTGTGTAAGCGGCTGCATGGGTTGATGAGTAGCTACATGAGTGTCTATATGGGTTATTGATTGGTTGTCTGAGTATCTGTATGGGTGCCTGAGTGTTTGAGTGGGTGGGGTGTGTGTGACTCTGTGCATAGATGTGTGAGTGGGTGATTCACAGGGTGCATGGTTTCAGGAGTGCATGTGTGAAGGGCTGTATGGGTGGGTGAGTGTGTGTATAGGTGTATTGGTGAGTGAATAGATGTCTCAGTGGTACATGTGTGAGTAACTACATATGTGAAAGGCAGTATATGTGAGTGTTGGAGTATATAAATGACTATATGTGAGTGAGTGATTGTGAGAGTGGCTGTATGGATGAGTGTGTGCTTGTATCAGTGATTGTGTAAGAGAGTAAGTATGTGTTAGTATCTGTATGAATAAGTGAGGTGGTGTGTGTATAACTGTATAGGTGAGTAAATGGGAGTGTGATTGATTCTTTGCATGACTGACTAGGTGTGTGTGTTAGTAACTCTATGGATGAGTGGTGGTGTGTGAGTGTCTGTATAGGTGTATGAGTGCATATGATAGTGCTGTATTGATGAGTGACTGCATGTATGAGTGACTGTATGGGTGAATGAGTGGATGTGTGTGTAGACCTAGGAATCAGTGTGTGGGTATGTAGTAACTGGTATTGGTGTGTCTATGGTTTCGAAAATGGTAGTCTGTATTTTAGACTGGGTGTATCAGAGGTTATACTAGGGTATGAGGAGGTACATCAGATTATCACGTGGATGATGTCATCAGTGATGTCATTTGAGATGTCATCAGTGATGTCATCAGTGATGTCACTGACCATGTCATGAATGATGTAATATGTGACGTCATCAGCAGTGCATTGCGGGGGCGTGAGTTATAGTTAGCTCAACTAACTATAACGGCCGAATTTCTCTGGTTTTGTACGAGTGAAATGTCCAACTAACTATAACGTCACTGAAACCTGTGGTTTTTTTCAGTGAATTTCTAAGGTTTTTTAAATGCTAATTTCTAACTATAACGTCCTTGAAACCTATGGTTTTTTTCAGTGAATTTCAAAGGTTTTTTAAATGATAATTTCTAACTATAATTTCCCTGAAACCTATGGTTTTTTCAGTGAATTGCTAAGGTTTTTTAAATGCTAATTTCTAACTATTCCTACAGAGGTAGGACATGTGCAGAAAGAGGAAGAAAAGCGCAGAAAGAAGCAAGAGAATTGCAGAAAGAAGCAACAGAAGTCCAGAAAGACGAAGAAAGGTGCAGAAAGAAGCAAGAGATATGCAAAAAGAACCAACAGAGGTGCAGAAAGAGGCCTTGCTGCAAAGTCATCCTGTGCCCCCACTTTTTTGCTGACTGGTACTGGTGGTAACTGACTCTGACTAACCAGGCCCGGAGCCAGTGCAATCCTGAAAGACACTTAGAATACAGTGAAAACACCTACATACACTAGGGTACACTATGGGTTGGGGTACCCCTGTGATTGGCATGGCCTCCCCTGTAAGTCCCTTATACATATTAGGGCAGGGAGATTAAAACTACCTCTAAGTCAGAGGTGCAGAAAGAGGAAAGAGAAGTGCAGAAAGAAGTAACAGAGGTGCCGAAAGACACAACAGAGGTGTAGAAAGAAGCAAGGGAAGTGCAGAAAGAACCAACAGAGGTGCAAAAAGAGGCACGAGGGGTGCAGAAAAAAGTAGGAGGGGTGCACAAAGAGGCAAGAGAGGTACAGAAAGAGGCAGGAGGGGTGCAGAAAGAAGGAAGAGAAGTGCAGAAAGAAGTAACAGAGGTGCTAAAAGAGGCGCAAAGGGTGCAGAAAGAGCAAGAGAAGTGCAGAAACAGGCAGGAAAGGTGCAGAAAGAGGGAACAGGGGTGTAGAAACAGGCAAGAGAGGTGCAGAAAGAGAAAATAGGGGTGCAGAAAGAGGCAAGAGATCTGCAGAAAAAAGCAACAGAGGTGCTGAAAGATGCAAGCGAGGTGCAGAAAGGGGCAAGAGATCTGCAGAAAAAAGCAACAGAGGTGCCGAAAGAGACAAGTGAGGTGCAGAAAGAATCAAGAGAGGTGCAGACAGAGGCAATAGAAGTGCAGAAAGAAGCAAGAGAGGTGCAGAAACAGGCAGGAAAGGTGCACAAAGAGGGAACAGGGGTGCAGAAAGAGGCAGGAGAGGTGAAGAAAGCGAAAAGAGGGGTGCTGAAAGAGGCAAGAAATATGCAGAAAAAAGCAACAGAGGTGCTGAAAGAGGCAAGTGAAGTGTAGAAAGAGGCAAGAGATCTGCAGAAAAAAGCAACAGAGGTGCTGAAAGAGGCAAGAGAGGTGCAGAAACAGGCGGGAAAGGTGCAGAAAGTGGGTATAAGAGTGCAGAAAGAGGCAAGAGAGGTGCAGAAAGAGAAAAGAAGGGTGCAGAAAGAGGCAAGAGGTCTGCAGAAAAAAGCAACAGAGGTGCTGAAAGAGGCAAGTGAGGTGCAGAAAGAGGCAAGAGATCTGCAGAAAAAAGCAACAGAGGTGCTGAAAGAGGCAAGTGAGGTACAGAAAAAAGCAGGAGAGGTGCAGAAAGAGGCAATAGAAGTGCAGAAAGAAGCAAAAGAGGTGCTCAAAGAGGCAAGAGGGATGCAGACAGAGGCAGGAGCAATACAGAAAGAACCAAGAGAAGTGCAGAAAGAAGCAACAAAGGTGCAGAAGGAGGCACGAGGGGTGCAGAAAGAAGAAAGAGGAGTGCAGAAAGAAGCAAGAGGTGCTAAAAGAGGCACAAAGGGTGCAGAAAGAGGCAAGAGAAGTGCAGAAAGAAGCAACAGAGGTACAGAAAGAGGCAAGAGTGGTGCAGAAAGAGGGAAGAGAGGTAAAGAAAGAGGCAAAAGAGTTGCACAAAGAGGGAAGAAAGGGTGCAGAAAGAGGCAAGATGGGGGCAGAAAGAAGCAAGAGAAGTGGAAAAAAGAAGCAAGAGAGGTGCAGAAGGAGGCAAGAGAAGTGCAGAAAGAGGCAAGAGAGTTGCAGAAACAGGCAACAGAGGTGCAGAAAGAGGCAAGAGGGGTGCAGAAAGAGGAAGAGAAGTGGAAAAAAGAAGCAAGAGAGGTGCAGAAGGAGGCAAGAGAGTTGCAGAAACAGGCAAAAGAGGTACAGAAAGAAGCAAGAGTAGTGCACAAAGAACCAAACGAGGTGCAGGAGGCAAGAGGGGTGCAGAAAGAGGCAGGAGGGGTGTAGAAATTTGCAAGAGAGGTACAGAAAGAAGCAAGAGTAGTGCAGTAAGAAACAACAGAGGTACAGAAGGAGACAAGAGGGGTACAGAAACAGGCAAAAGAAGTGCATAAACAAGCAAAAGAGATGCGGAAAGAGGCAAGAGGGGTGCAGAACGAGGCAAGAGAGGTGCAGAAAGAGGCAAGAGAGGTGCACAAAGAGGGAAGAAGGGTGCGGAAAGAGGCAAGTGGGGTGCAGAAAGAAGCAAGAGAGGCATAGAAAGAGGCAAGAGAAGTGCAGAAAGAAGCAACAGACATGCAGAAAGGGGGAAGGGGTGGAGAAAGAGGCAAGAGGGGTACAGAAAGAAGCAAGAGAGGTGTGGAAAGAAACAGAAGAAGTGCAGAAAGAAGGAACAGAGGTGCAGAAAGAGGCAAGAGAGGTGCAGAAAGTAGAAGAGATGTGCAGAAAGAGGCAAGAGAAGTGCAGAAAAAGAAAGAAATGTGCAGAAAAAAAGCATCAGAAATGCAGAAAGAAGCAAGAGAGACGCAGAAAAAAGCAAGAGTGGCTTGCACACCATTAGTGCCAATTTAACACCCACATTTAGCAATAAGTAACAGGTGACCATTCTAGGTTTGCAACGGGCCTTCTACCACGCTGTAACACTTGTCGCTGCATTTTTGGTAACGTTTCAGCCGTTTGAGCTAGAAACAAGGCTTTTTTTGTTCAAATCTGCAGATTAGGGAGCAGATGATGGATTATGTGGCTAATGCAGAAAATGTATATTTGTGCAAAAGTCAGTGGGCCAAACAGTCGCATAATTCCAGTGGCCCTGCTCATACCTCTGACTAGGTCAATAAGTGCTCCTCAGTGATTCCTTCTTTTTTGTCTCACTGAGTTCATAGTTGAGCTTCTATGGAAATGAGGAAGACTAAACCTGAGGTTACCACTCCACAACACAGACTACCATACCACATAATTACTCTCCATAACACATAGTCCCACTCTATATAATTCCTATACACTAAATGCCACATACTTTCTATCCACATAATTTCACTGCACAACATACCACATAACTCCACTACACACAACGTACATCCACTCCACTCCAAAAAACATTAGTAAAAAACTTTAACATTTACAACGCCAATAGCTCTAACTCTCGCAAATGCGAAACCTATTACATTGTAAATGCTTCTTTAACTAGTAGTCGCATTTGCAGAGTGGTGGAGAAAGGGGGCGTGGCCTCCAAAGACGTCTTAGCAATCCCACTGTGTGGGACTTACTGGAAGTAACACGAGGGGTAGTTGGCCCCCAAAGACATTCTTGGGGGCCAACTACCCCTCCTATTACCTCCAATAAGTCCCACACAGCAGGATTGCTAAATTCTCATAGCAGGCCACGCCCCCTTTGCCCACCACTCTGCAAACGCGCTCCCTGGCGCGTTCTTGGATGGGGATTACAGTACCCCTTTGTGCTGGGGGTCCTTAGGGGCCAACTAGCCTACCTCTTACCTCCAGTAAGCCCCACAAAGTGGGATTGCTGAGAGGTGGAAACCGGCCATGCCCCCTTTCTCCACCACTCTGCAAACGCACCTCCTGGTGCGTTCTGGGTTGGTGGATTAAGTCCCCTTGCCTCCTGAGGGTCCCTGGCCTCCAACTGACCCACCAGGTACCTCCAGTAAGCCCCACACAGCTGGTTTGCTGAGAGTGGTCGGAGGCCACGCCCCCTTTTTACACCACTCTGCAAAAGCACCTCCTGGTGCACTGCTTCCCGGTGGATGAAGTCCATTTTAGTCCTGAGGTCCTCAGGACAAAAGAGGACCTCTTCACCCCACCAGCAATGCGCCAAGAAGCGCATTTGCAGAGTGGTGTAAAAAGGGGCGTGGCCTTGGACCACCTCACAGCAATCCCACTGTGTGTGGCTTACTGGAGGTACCTGGTGGGCTAGTTGGCCCCCAGGGACCCTCAGGATTCAAGGGGACTTAATCCCCATTGTTGGAAGTGGGGTTGTGTGGCCCCCCTTCTCTTAATGTTTTGTGGGCCCTGGGGACCCCATCCCCCAGGGTCTGACCCATTTAAAAAAAAAAAAACAGGAAGGGGGCCCTCCCGAGGCCGATTTCAGCACCGGAGGCCCCATCCCTTGGGTATGGCCTCATTTAAAAAAAAATTGATTAATTATTAACAGGGAAGGGGGGCCGCGTGGCCCCCCTTCTCTGGGCCACTATTGGCTACGGGGACCCCATCCCCCGGGGCCTGGCCATCCTTTATTTTTTATTTTAGAGGAGGGCCGCGTGGCTATCCTCCTCAGGGCAATTATGGCCCCGGGGACGCCATCCCCTGGGGCCTGGCATCCTTTATTTTTTATTTTAGAGGGGGGCTGCGTGGCCTTCCTCCTCAGGCCAATTATGGCCCCGGGGACCCCATCCCCCGGGGCCGGCCTTATTCATTTTTTTTTCAAATAAAAAAGGGGAGGGGGCCGAGTGGCCCCCCCTCCCAGGCCACTTCGGGGCTCCGGGGACCCCATTCCCCGGATCCTGGCCATACGTTGGGGACCGTGGGGGGAGCCCCAATGCCCCAACAGGCCCTGCCGGCTCCCCGCCTCCTGCGGGAGCCGGCATTGCTTTTGGACAAGGGGAGCTGCTAACATGCAGCTCCCCTTGGCCAAAAGCAATACTGCTTCGCTTCCAAGAAGCAAAGCAGGGTTTGCAATGACAGGGCAGGAGCCGCACTGCTCCCGCCCTGTCATTGTTAACGGAAATGTCCCGGGGGTGGGCACCCCGGGACATTGCAGGAGCTGGCCCTGGGGGGTGGCGGTCCCCAGGGCCATCAAGGGCTCTCTTCGAGTGCAAAGCCCAGGGGAGGTGGTGCCCCCGGCGCTTGGGAGGGCCCGCGAGGCCCCCCCCTCATTAATAACAGAAACACCTTAGAGCTATTGTTAATTCTGATTCCACCTATCCAGTTGCCTGACATTTTAAACAATATCACAACAACAATCTCGGCTGTCTGAAATATTTTGGGAATGATGCAGTGCCTAAACTGATGCGAGGAGGCAACCGAGAACTATTGCTAAGACAGCTGGAGACATGATATATATTAAATTTAAATATGAAATCACCAAACGGTTTAAATGTCAGAGAGGATCTTCATAATTTCCTTTAAAATGGATATGGGTAGTGCTTTCAAATAATTTTGTAAAGCATTTGAATTTAAGCAACAGGCAGTGATGTCTTGTACATCAGGTATTTTTTTTAACACAGTTTAATGATATTTATGAAACTAATGCAGCAATAAATGTTTTTGCACTTTTGCCCATTCCTTTGGGGGTAAAGATCCCAATAACAGACATGAAAAGAGAGCATGGTTACAGAGCTTGCATACATTTGCACAACAGTTACTGTATTACTATTTAATATGAAATTAATTATTACTTCAGATTCTAAAGGTTTTCTCATATTAAATTCTGACTTAGGAAATAGGGATTATGTGTAGATATAAATAAACAAAAATAGTTTTGACATATAAAGCCCACCAAGGGTACAATTTTGGTTCACTGCAGTGCCAAAATAATATGCTGTCAATGAATTACAACAGACAAAAAAATCGCATAAACGCAGAATTGTCTTTTTTTTTTTACATATTTATGAAATGGTTGTAATGTCTCATATTTATATTTATTTTTTGCCTACTTATGTGTATATATTTATAGTGATTGTTATTTATTAATACAATTGTCCTGGTAAAAAAATGGGTTAGTTGACAGAATGCAAGTTTGTTTTGAAGAAACTGTTTCCATGATTGCAGTCTGCTATCGGTTATCATTGGACACATGTATACTGTAAAATGAATTGTTTGGATCGCAGAGCATATGTGAGCAAGGCCAGGCTTGGCCGAAACACTTCATGGTGAACAGGTTGCAATTAAACATTGCGCAATAATATTGGAGTATGTGTCCCAGGTTTGATTCAACATCTACATAAGGAGATCGGTGCGAATATATGTGTGTTTGTGTATGTATGTATATATATATTCACTGAAAAAACCATAGGTTTCAGGCACGTTATAGTTAGAAATTAGCATTTAAAAAACCTTTGATATTCACTGAAAAAACCATAGGTTTCAGGCACGTTATAGTTAGAAATTAGCATTTAAAAAACCTTAGAAATTCACTGAAAAAACCATAGGTTTTAGGGAAAGTTATAGTTAGTTGGACATTTCACTCGTACAAAACCAGAGAAATTCCCCGGTATAGTTAGTTCAGCTAACTATAACTCGCGCCCCGCAATGCACTGCTGATGACGTCACATATTACATCACTCATGACATGGTCAGTGACATCACTGATGACATCACTGATGACATCTCAAATATTATCTAAAATTTATTGTACCTTTTCCTTTCCTTTAAAAAACAGTATCTCTGTTTTCCCTCTTTCAAATGCACCTATCTATCAGTTTTTACGCCAAACAAGTATGTAAATCCTCCGTGATATTGAGTCCGCCAGGTTTCTTAGTATCAAGCTGGAGAATATATCTAGTTTCCAGCTTGCGAAGCTTGGACTCTCTATCACCACCTCTACTACTTGCAGCCACTGCATCAACAACAAAGTACTTCAAACCCTGGTTTTCACTGTGATGTAGCTCCTTAAAATGTCTAGCCACCGGATATGTATTATCCTGATTGGCTAATGCCCGAAGATGCTGTAGTATACGCTTATGCACCGCAAGTTTGGTACTACCCACATATTTGAGTCCACAGGGGCATATGAGTACGTATACTGCAAATTCGGTTTTACAGGTAAGAACTTTGCTGATTTGGTGTTCCTTATTGCTGAAAGCATCTTTGTATGTCTTCATATTGATACCATGTGTGCAGGATTTACATGTTCTGCACTTGTAGAAGCTTCGCTGTTTGTTTGGAGCCATGTCGTTTTTCAATGGTCTCAGGACTAGTGTTAACCAGGCAGTCCTTCATAGAGGGCGCCTTGCTAAAAGTGATAGAGGCCTTTCGTGGTAGTGTTGGGCCTATAACTGGGTCATTTAATACAATGTGCCAACTGCGATTGATAATTCGGTACAGATCAGAGTGTTGTTTGCTGTAGCCCATAATGATTCTAAATGTGCTAGCTGGGGTAACTGCTTGGTCTAAATTGCTTTTGTTGGTTACTGATGCTGCAGCCTCATCTGGCCTGTACTTTTTGAGGAGCTCACGTCGGCTACTTTTCATAGATTTAATTATAGCATTATCAATAATGTTTTCTGTGTAGCCTCTTTCTAGAAACCTGAGCTTACTGGCCTGTTGTGCTGCTGTCAAATCTAAATCATTACTGCACACCCTCCTGAGGCGAAGCATCTCCCCATACGGTATGCTTGTTATCAAGTGTGCCGGGTGACTCACTTATAGAGTCAGTCACGCACCTACTAAATCATCCATTCAGACACTTATACACCCACTCATTCTTCAATACGCCTTTCCCTATATATATTAAACATATTTAAACTTTACAGAAAGACACAGTCACTGGATGATGTCATCAGTGATGTAATCAGTGATGTCATTTGAGATGTCATCAGTGATGTCATCAGTGATGTCACTGACCATGTCATGAGTGATGTAATATGTGACGTCATCAGCAGTGCATTGTGGGGGCGCGAGTTATAGTTAGCTGAACTAACTATAACGGGGGAATTTCTCTGGTTTTGTACGAGTGAAATGTCCAACTAACTATAACTTTCCCTAAAACCTATGGTTTTTTCAGTGAATATAAATATATATATAATGGGTTTGTATGTACCTGTAAAAATCTTAAATTTCGTGGTAAAGGCATGCATGCTAAAGACATGCGTTGTAAAATTAATATTGATAAGTATTAACACTATACACACATATATATATATATATATATATATATATATATATATATATGTATGTATGTATATATAGTATGTATGTATATATACATACACACACACCCCTATACTCACTTTTAATGTTATAAATTTCCTTTCCACTCAAAAACCTACACCCACCCCAAACCTTAAAAATTCCCTTTCCACCCAAAAACCTATACCCACCCTAAACCCTAAAAATTCCCTTTCCACCCAAAAACCCACACTCACCCTAAACCCTGTAAATACCCTTGCAATCCCAAAAACCCATACCTACCTTAAACCCTAAAATTACCCTTGCACCCAAAAACCCATTCCCACCCAAAATATAAAAAAATGCCCTTGCCACCCAAAACCCACACCCACCATAAACCCTAAAAATACCCTTGCCACCCAAAAACTCATGTTCATGATACACTTGCATATATATATATTCACTGAAAAAACCATAGGTTTTAGGGACAGTTATAGTTAGTTGGACATTGCACTCGTACAAAACCCGTGAAATTCCCCTGTTATAGTTAGTTCAGCTAACTATAACTCGCGCCCCCGCAATGCACTGCTGATGATGTCACATATTACATCACTCATGACATGGTCAGTGACATCACTGATGACATCACTGATGACATCTCAAATGACATCACTGATGACATCATCCAGTGACTGTGTTTCTGTAAAGTTTAAATATGTTTAATATATATAGGGAAAGGCGTATTGAAGAATGAGTGGGTGTATAAGTGTCTGAATGGATGATTTAGTACGTGAGTGACTGACTCTACAAGTGAGTGATTAAACGTATCTTACTGAATGCATGGGTTAGTGACTAAACTGTGTGAATGTCTGTATCCGTCTGTTTGTTGGTGTGTAAGTGGATGCATGGATTTGCGAATAGCTACATGAGTGTCTATATGGGTTATTGATTGGTTCTCTGAGTATCTGTATGGCTGCCTGAGTGTTTGTGTGGGTGGGGTGTGTGTGACTCTATACATAGATGTGTGAGTGGGTGATTCACTGGGTGCATGATTTCAAGAGTGCATCTGTGATGGACTGCTTGGGTGGGTGAGTGTGTGTATGGGTGTGTTAGTGAGTGAATGTATATCTCAGTGGTACATGTGCGAGTAACTACATATGTAAAAGGCAGTATATATGTGTGTTAGAGTATTTAAATGGCTATAAGTGAGAGTGTGTTATTGTGAGAGTGGCTGTATGGATGCGTGTGTGCTTGTATCAGTTATTGTATAAGAGCGTAAGAATGTGCTAGTATTTGTATGAGTAAGTGAGCTGGTGTGTGTATAACTGTATAGGTGAGTAAATGGGTGTGTGATTAATTTTTGCATGACTGACTAGGTGTGTGAGTACCTCTATGGATTAGTGGCGGTGTGTGAGTGTTTATATAGGTGTATGAGTGCATATGATAGTCCTGTACTGAGTGACTGTAAGTATGAGTGACTGTACAGGTGAGTGAGTGGATGTGTGTGTAGACCTAAGAATCAGTGAGTGGGTATGTAGTTTTTGGTGTTGGAGTGTCTATGGTTTTGAGAATGGCAGTCTGTAATTTAGAGTGGGTGTATCAAAAGTTATATTAGGGTGTGAGAAGATGCATGAAATTATCACATGGATGATGTCATCAGTGATGTCATTTGAGATGTCATCAGTGATGTCATCAGTGATGTCACTGACCATGTCATGAGTGATGTAATATGTGACGTCATCAGCAGTGCATTGCGGGGCGCGAGTTATAGTTAGCTGAACTAACTATAACAGGGGAATTTCACGGGTTTTGTACGAGTGCAATGTCCAACTAACTATAACTGTCCCTAAAACCTATGGTTTTTTCAGTGAATTTCAAAGGTTTTTTAAATGCTAATTTCTAACTATAATGTGTCTGAAACCTAAGGTTTTTCAGTGAATTTCAAAGGTTTTTTAAATGCTAATTTCTAACTATAACGTGCCTGAAACCTATGGTTTTTTCAGTGAATTTCAAAGGTTTTTAAATGCTAATTTCTAACTATAACGTGCCTGAAACCTATGGTTTTTTCAGTGAATTTCAAAGGTTTTTTAAATGCTAATTTCTAACTATAACATGCCTGAAACCTATGATTTTTTAAGTGAATTTCAAAGGTTTTTTAAATGCTAGTTTCTAACTATGCCAACAGAGGTAGGACATGTGAAGAAAGAAGAAAAAACGCACAGAAAGAAGCAAAAGATGTGCAGAAAGAACCAACAGAGGAGCAGAAAGAGGCCTTGTTGCAAAATCATCCTGTGCCCACAACTTTTTCAGACGGGTACTGGTGGTAACTGACTCTGACTAACCAGAGCCAGTGCGCGTTTGCACAGTGGTGAAGGGAGGGGGGCCTGAGGTGACATGTGTGCAAATGCGCCCGTGGCGCGTTTTAAGTTGCGGGATTAAGTCCCCTTGAATCCTGAGGGTCTCTGGGGCCCAACTAGCCCCCCAGGTACCTACAGTTAGGACCACAGAGCTGAGTTGCAGAGAGGCGTTCCGAGGCCACGCACCTTTTTTCACCTCTCTGCAACGCAACTCTGTTGTGCTTACTGAAGGTACCTGGTGGGCTAGTTGGCCCCCAGGATTCAAAGGAATTAACCCCCAACTTAAAACGCACCACAGGGCGTGTTTGCGCACATGTCACCTGAGGCCCCGCCCCTCCCTTCACCACTGTGCAAACGCACCCCGTGGCGCGTTTTAAGTTGGGGGATTAGGTCACCTTGAATCCTGAGAGTCCCTGGGGCCCAACTAGCCCACCAGGTACTTCCAGTAAGCACCACAGGCCTGCGTTGCAACGCCTGTAACAAATTGTGCAGTTGTGTTTAGGTAGTGAAGAGGGTCGTGCTGGGGGTAGTGTTTTAGGGTTTAGGGTAGTGCAGTGGTGTTTGTGTAGTGTAGGGGGTCATGCTGGGGGTAGATTTAGGGTTTAGGGTAGTGCAGTGGTGTTTGGGTAGTGTAGGGAGTCGTGCTGGGGGAGTGTTTTAGGGTTTAGGGTAGTACAGTGGTGTTTGGGTAGTGTAGGGGGTCGTGCTGGGGGTTAGTGTTTTAGGGTTTTAGGGTTTAGGGTAGTGCAGTGGTGTTTGGGTAGTGTAGGGGATTCTGCTGGGGGTAGTGTTTTAGGGTTTAGGGTAGTGCAATGGTGTTTGGGTAGTGTAGGGGGTACTGCTGGGGGTAGTGTTTTAGGGTTTAGGGTAGTGCAGTGGTGTTTGGGTAGCGTAGGGGTACTGCTGGGGGTAGTGTTTTATGGTTTAGGGTAGTGCAGTGGTATTTGGGTAGTGTAGGGGTTCGTGCTGGGGTAGTTTTTAGGGTTTAGGGTAGTGCACTGGTGTTTGTGTAGTGTAGGAGGTCGTGTTTTAGGGTTTAGGGTAGTGCAGTGGTCTTTGGGTAGTGTAGGGAGTCGTGCGGGGGGTATTGTTTTAGAGTTTAGGGTAGTGCAGTGGTCTTTGGGTAGTGTAGGGGGTTGTGCGGGGGTAGTGTTTTAGAGATTAGGGTAGTGCATTGGTA
The DNA here is from genome assembly GCA_963921515.1 of Calotriton arnoldi. Lineage (NCBI taxonomy): Eukaryota > Metazoa > Chordata > Amphibia > Caudata > Salamandridae > Calotriton > Calotriton arnoldi. Next base: position 14,177 of record CAWUFW010018634.1, on the reverse strand, counting down.
TTTGGGTAGTGTAGGGGGTCATGCGGGGGTAGTGTTTTAGGGTTTAGGGCAGTGCAGTGGTGTTTAGGTAGTGTAGGGGATCGTGCTGGGGAGTGTTTTAGGGTTTAGGGCAGTGCAGTGGTGTTCGGGTAGTGTAGGGGGTCGTGCTGGGGGAGTGTTTTAGGGTTTAGGGCAGTGCAGTCGTGTTCGGGTAGTGTAGGGGGTCGTGCTGGGGAGAGTATTTTAGGGTTTAGGGTAGTGCAGTGGTGTTCGGGTAGTGTAGGGGGTCATGCTGGGGGTAGTGTTCTAGGGTTTAGGGCAGTGCAGTGGTGTTCGGGCAGTGTAGGGGTCGTGCTGGGGGTGGTGTTTTAGGGTTTAGGGCAGTGCAGTGGTGTTTGGACAGTGTAGGGGGTCGTGCTGGGGGTGGTGTTTCAGGGTTTAGGGCAGTGCAGTGGTGTTTGGGCAGTGTAGGGGGTCATGCAGGGGGTGGTGTTTCAGGGTTTAGGGCAGTGCAGTGGTGTTCGGGCAGTGTAGGGGGTCGTGCAGGGGTGGTGTTTCAGGGTTTAGGGCAGTGGTGTTCGGGCAGTATAGGGGGTCATGCTGGGGGTGGTGTTTCAGGGTTTGGGGCAGTGCAGTGGTGTTCGAGCAGTAAAGGGGGTCGTGCTGGGGGTGGTGTTTCAGGGTTTAGGGCAGTGCAGTGGTGTTCCGGCAGTGTAGGGGGTCGTGCAGGGGGTGGTGTTTCAGGGTTTAGTGCAGTGGTATTCGGGCAGTGTAGGGGGTCATGCTGGGGTGGTGTTTCAGGGTTTAGGGCAGTGCAGTGGTGTTCGGGCAGTGTAGGGTGTCGTGCTGAAGGGTGGTGTTTCAGGGTTTATAGCAGTGCAGTAGTGTTTGGGCAGTGTAGGGGGTCATGCTGGGGGAGTGTTTTAGGGTTTAGGGCAGTGCAGTCGTGTTCGGGTAGTGTAGGGGGTCGTGCTGGGGGAGTATTTTAAGGTTTAGGGTAGTGCAGTGGTGTTCGGGTAGTGTAGGGGGTCATGCTGGGGGTAGTGTTCTAGGGTTTAGGGCAGTGCAGTGGTGTTCGGGCAGTGTAGGGGGTCGTGCTGGGGGTGGTGTTTTAGGGTTTAGGGCAGTGCAGTGGTGTTCGGGCAGTGTAGGGGGTCGTCTTGGGGGTGGTGTTTCAGGGTTTAGGGCAGTGCAGTGGTGTTCGGGCAGTTTAGGGGGTCGTGCAGGTGTGGTGTTTCAGGGTTTAGGGCAGTGGTGTTCGGGCAGTGTAGGGGGTCATGCTGGGGGTGGTGTTTCAGGGTTTAGGGCAGTGCAGTGGTGTTCGAGCAGTAAAGGGGGTCATGCTGGGGGTGGTGTTTCAGGGTTTAGGGCAGTGCAGTGGTGTTCGGGCAGTGTAGGGGGCGTTGCAGGGGGTGGTGTTTCAGGGTTTAGGGCAGTGCAGTGGTGTTCGGGCAGTGTAGGGGGTGGTGCAGGGGGTGGTGTTTCAGGGTTTCGGGCAGTGCAGTGGTGTTTGGGCAGTGTAGGGGGTCGTGCAGGGGGTGGTGTTTCAGGGTTTAGGGCAGTGCAGTGGTGTTCGGGCAGTGTAGGGGCGGTGCAGGGGATGGTGTTTCAGGGTTTAGGGCAGTGCAGTGGTGTTCGGGCAGTGTAGGGGGTCGTGCTGGGGTTGATGTTTCAGGGTTTATGGCAGTGCAGTGGTGTTAGGGCAGTGTAGGGGGTCGTGCTGGGGGTGGTGTTTCAGGGTTTAGGGCAGTGCAGTGGTGTTCCGGCAGTGTAGGGGGTCGTGCAGGGGTGGTGTTTCAGGGTTTAGTGCAGTGGTGTTCGTGCAGTGTAGGGGTTGTGCTGGGGTGGTGTTTCAGGGTTTAGGGCAGTGCAGTGGTGTTCGGGCAGTGTAGGGTGTCGTGCTGAGGGGTGGTGTTTCAGGGTTTAGGGCAGTGCAGTAGTGTTTGGGCAGTGTAGGGGGTCGTGCAGGGGGTGGTGTTTCAGGGTTTAGGGCAGTGCAGTGGTGTTCGGCCAGTGTAGGTAGTCTTGCTGGGGGTGGTGTTTCAGGGTTTAGGGCAGTGCAGTAGTTTTCGGGCAGTGTAGGCGGTCGTGCTGGGGCTGGTGTTTCAGGGTTTAGGGCAGTGCAGTGGTGTTCGGCCAGTGTAGGGGGTCGTGCTGGGGCTGGTGTTTCAGGGTTTAGAGCAGTGCAGTGGTGTTCGGGCAGTGTAGGGGGTCTTGCTGGGGGTGGTGTTTCAGGGTTTAGGGCAGTGCAGTGGTGTTCGGGCAGTGTAGGGGGTCTTGCTGGGGGTGGTGTTTCAGGGTTTAGGGCAGTGGTGTTCGGGCAGTGTAGGGGGTCTTGCTGGGGGTGATGTTTCAGGGTTTAGGGCAGTGCAGTGGTGTTCGGGCAGTGTAGGGGGTCTTGCTGGGGGTAGTGTTTCAGGGTTTAGGGCGGTGCAGTGGTGTTCGTGCAGTGTAGGGGGTCGTGCTGGGGGTGGTGTTTCAGGGTTTAGGGCAGTGCAGTAGTGTTCGGGCAGTGTAGGATGTCGTGCAGGGGGTGGTGTTTCAGGGTTTAGGGCAGTGCAGTGGTGTTCTGGCAGTGTAGGGGGTCATGCTGGGGGTGGGGTTTCAGGGTTTAGGGCAGTACAGTGGTGTTCGGGCAGTGTAAGGGGTCGTGCAGGGGGTGGTGTTTCAGGGTAGTGCAGTGGTGTTCGGGCAGTGTAGGGGGTCGTGCTGGGGCTGGTGTTTCAGGGTTTAGGGCAGTGCAGTGGTGTTCGGGCAGTGTAGGGGGTCTTGCTGGGGGTGATGTTTCATGGTTTAGGGCAGTGGTGTTCGGGCAGTGTAGGGGGTCTTGCTGGGGGTGATGTTTCAGGGTTTAGGGCAGTGCAGTGGTGTTCGGGCAGTGTAGGGGGTCTTGCTGGGGGTAGTGTTTCTGGGTTTAGGGCAGTGCAGTAGTGTTCAAGCAGTGTAGGGGGTTGTGCAGGTGTTGGTGTTTCAGGGTTTAGGGCAGTGCAGTGGTGTTCGGGCAGTGTAGGGGGTCGCGCTGGAGGTGGTGTTTCAGGGTTTAGGGCAGTGCAGTGGTGTTCGGGCAGTGTAGGGGGTCATGCACGGGGTGGTGTTTCAGGGTTTAGGGCAGTGCAGTGGTGTTCGGGCAGTGTAGGGTGTTGTGCTGGGGCTGGTGTTTCAGGGTTCAGGGCAGTGCAGTGGTGTTCAGGCAGTGTAGGGGGTCGTGCTGAGGCTGGTGTTTCACGGTTTAGGGCAGTGCAGTGGTGTTCGGGCAGTGTAGGGGGTCATGCTGGGGCTGGTGTTTCAGGGTTTAGGGCAGTGCAGTGGTGTTCGGGCAGTGTAGGCGGTCGTGCTGGGGCTGGTGTTTCAGGGTTTAGGGCAGTGCAGTGGTGTTCGGGCAGTGTAGGGGGTCGTGCTGGGGCTGGTGTTTCAGGGTTTAGGGCAGTGCAGTGGTGCTCGGGCAGTGTAGGGGGTCGTGCTGGTGGTGATGTTTCAGGGTTTAGGGTAGTGCAGTGGTGTTCGGGCAGTGTAGGGGGTCGTGCAGGGGCTGGTGTTTCAAGGTTTAGGGCAGTGCAGTGGTGTTCGGGCAGTGTAGGGGGTCGTGCTGGGGCTGGTGTTTCAGGGTTTTGGGCAGAGCAGTGGTGTTTGGGCAGTGTAGGGGGTCATGCTGGGGGTAGTGTTTCAGGGTTTAGGGCAGTGCAGTGGTGTTCGGGCAGTGTAGGGGGTCGTGCTGGGGGTGGTGTTTCAGGGTTTAGGTCAGTGGTGTTCGGGCAGTGTAGGGGGTCTTGCTGGGGGTGATGTTTCAGGGTTTAGGGCAGTGCAGTGGTGTTCGGGCAGTGTAGGGGGTCTTGCTGGGGGTAGTGTTTCAGGGTTTAGGGCAGTGCAGTGGTGTTCGGGCAGTGTAGGGGGTCATGCTGGGGGTGGTGTTTCAGGGTTTAGGGCAGTGCAGTGGTGTTCGTGCAGTGTAGGGTGTCGTGAAGGGGTGGTGTTTCAGGGTTTAGGGCAGTGCAGTGGTGTTCGGGCAGTGTAGGGGGTCGTGCTAGGGGTGGTGTTTCAGGGTTTAGGGCAGTGCAGTGGTGTTCGGGCAGTGTAGGGGGTCATGCAGGGGCTGGTGTTTCAGGGTTTAGGGCAGTGCAGTGGTGTTCGGGCAGTGTAGGGGGTCGTGCTGGGGGTAGTGTTTTAGGGTTTAGGGTAGTGCAGTGGTGCTTGTGTAGTGTAGGGGGTCGTGCTCGGGGTAGTGTTTTAGGGTTTAGGGTAGTGCAGTGGTGTTTGTGTAGTGTAGGGCGTCATGTTTTAGGGTAGTGCAGTGGTGTTTGGGTAGTGTAGGGGGTCGTGCTGGTGGTAGTGTTTTAGGATTTAGGTTAGTGCAGTGGTGTTTGGGTAGTGTAGGGGGTCGTGCTGGGGGTAGTGTTTTAGGGTTTAGGATAGTGCAGTGGTGCTTGTGTAGTGTAGGGGGTCGTGCTGGGGGTAGTGTTTTAGGGTTTAAGGTAGTGCAGTGGTCTTTTTGTAGTGTAGGGGGGTCATGTTTTAAGATGCAATGCTCAAATACCTGACCAGTCTGCACTACATAAAACTGCAAAAAAACTAAAATTAAAAAGTGTTTTGCACACTTTTGTCATTGGGCTATATGTGGGCTACATCTGGGTAATATTTGTGCTACATTTGGGCTCTTTTTTCACTGGTGGCCATCTTGGAAGACTTCTTTGTTATGAAGTTTCCTAATTTCTTCATTTACTGCAGTCTTCTCAGTAGGAAATGCTTTCAGTTTTTTACTTTGATTCCATCAAGAAGGCATTCAGATGTGTCTCACATCTGCCATAAATTCAGAATGTTAGCACTCTAGTTGCTCATTAGATCACTGGAGTAAAGCTACTGCTCACCAGGGAGTTAACTGGTAGTCTGCTGCTGGTATTGAAAGTGATTGTTTCAGTCTGCATGTCAGAATTTTCTAATGAAATAGAAGAGGATATGAGATCTCACTTAAAACATGCCCTAATTTTTCTTTCTGCAGCACTAACCATAATTTCTATTTCAAAAAGAACCCCTCATTTTGTTCCTTTTTAAATTAAATGTTTTAAGTGTTACCGGTTTATTCCAATCAAGATGGCTTCAGGTGTGCCATACTTTTGTCATAAGTAAGGCTGTTAGCGCTCTAGTTGTTCTTTAGAACACTCTGGGAAGCTGCAGTAGAACACAAAGGCATCAACTGGCAGGCTGCTCCTGTTGAAATATAACAGGAAGATATTTGAGATCACACTTGAAATATGTCCTAATTTTTCTTTCTACAGCACTAACCATAATTTCTATGACAAAATGAACCCCCTCATTTTGTTCCTTTTTAAATTAAATGTTTTAAGTGTTACCAGTTTATTCCAATCAAGATGGCTTCAGGTGTGCCATACTTTTGTCATAAGTAAGGCTGTTAGCACTCTAGTTGTTCTTTAGAACACTCTGGGAAGCTGCAGTAGAACACAAAGGCATCAACTGGCAGGCTGCTCCTGTTGAAATATAACAGGAAGATATTTGAGATCACACTTGAAACATGTCCTAATTTTTCTTTCTACAGCACTAACCATAATTTCTATGACAAAATGAACCCCATCATTTTGTTCCTTTTTAAATTAAATTGTTTAAGTGTTACCAGTTTATTCCAATCAAGATGGCTTCAGGTGTGCCATACTTTTGTCATAAGTAAGGCTGTTAGCACTCTAGTTGTTCTTTAGAACACTCTGGGAAGCTGCAGTAGAACACAAAGGAATCAACTGACAGTCTCTGCCCTTGTTGGATGTACATGTTTTACTGAGAATGTCAGACTTCATTCTCACATGAGTGAGAAAGATAATGTGAATTTACAGAAAATATGCTCTCATTTTAGCTTCTGGAGCACCTTCCAAACCTCCATGGGACAAGCATGAGAAAATAGTGTTCTCTCAAACATGATTCATGATATCCCAGCAGAAGGTTTTTCACATGGTAAAATCACCTTAGAATACACCACAATTCCTAAAATTAGTATGGTACCATCAACAAATAAATTCTAATGTAACTAAAGCCTGTTATCACCCTTTATAGTTCTCCTTTTGGTGACCCTCAAAATCTTCTATTCACTACAATGCATTTCAATGAGGTACTATCATTTATATTGGTCCCAAGATGGCTGCCAGCAATTCCAGGATGAAGTGCTGACAGCCAATCAGATCTCACGATGACATGTGTGGTTAGGCTCCGCCCAGATATATATGTGACTTTACTTTTGATTTTCTCAGGAACTACTGAACGGATTTACACCATTTAAGCAAAAGGCACGACACTGAACCAAGGGCTACCTTTTTGCCAAATTTGGTGTAATTCCATTCAGCAGTTCGGGCTGTAGCTGCGACTAAAGGTTCCTATGGAAAAATGAATGGGGAAAGCGCGTTTTGGGACCCCCCTTTTTTCTCAGCCCCTGCTTGACGTATCACCCCGAGACTTTCAGGATAGGAGCGGACCGGAGCGCCCCAACAAGTTGGAAACTTTCGCGAAGATTCGTCAACCGGCGCCAACGTTATTTCAAATAGAATGTCGCGGATTTCCTATGGATAATAGGTTTTAACTATAACTATCTACTGGCGACCGCCAGTAGATATATATATATATATATATATATATATATATATATATATATATATATATATATTCACTGAAAAAACCATAGGTTTCAGACACGTTATAGTTAGAAATTAGCATTTAAAAAACCTTTGAAATTCACTGAAAAAACCATAGGTTTTAGGGACAGTTATAGTTAGTTGGACATTTCACTCATACAAAACCATAGAAATTCCCCCGTTATAGTTAGTTCAGCTAACTATAACTCGCGCCCCACAATGCACTGCTGATGACGTCACATATTACATCACTCATGACATGGTCAGTGACATCACTGATGACATCACTGATGACATCTCAAATGACATCACTGATGACATCATCCAGTGACTGTGTGTTTCTGTAAAGTTTAAATATGTTTAATATATATAGGGAAAGGCGTATTGAAGAATGAGTTGGTGTATAAGTGTCTGAATGGATGATTTAGTACGTGAGTGACTGACTCTACAAGTGAGTGATTAAATGTATCTTACTGAATGCATGGGTTAGTGACTAAACTGTGTGAATGTCTGTATCCGTCTGTCTGTTGGTTTGTAAGCGGCTGCATGAGCTTTCTGAATAGCTACATGAGTGTCTACATGGGTTATTGATTGATTGTTTGAGTATCTGTATGGGTGCCTGAGTGTTTGTGTGGGTGGGGTGTGTGTGACTCTGTGCATAGATGTGTGAGTTGGTGATTCACTGGGTGCATGGTTTCAAGAGTGCATCTGTGATAGACTGTATGGGTGGGTGAGTGTGTGTATGGGTGTGTTAGTGATTGAATGTATATCTCAGTGGTACATGTGTGAGTAACTACATATGTGAAAGGCAGTACATATGTGTGTTGGAGTATATAAATGGCTATAAGTGAGAGTGTGTGATTGTGAGAGTGGCTGTATGGATGAGTGTGTACTTGTATCAGTGATTGTATAAGAGTGTAAGAATGTGCTAGTATTTGTATGAGTAAGTGAGCTGGTGTGTGTATAACTGTATAGGTGAGTAAATGGGTGTGTGATTAAGTTTTTTGCATGACTGACTAGGTGTGTGAGTACCTCTATGGATGAGTGGCGGTGTGTGAGTGTTTATATAGGTGTATGAGTGCATATGATAGTCCTGTACTGAGTGACTAAGTATGAGTGACTGTACGGGTGAGTGAGTGGATGTGTGTGTAGACCTAAGAATCAGTGAGTGGGTATGTAGTTTTTGGTGTTGGTTTTTTCAGTGAATTTCAAAGGTTTTTTAAATGCTAATTTCTAACTATAACGTGCCTGAAACCTATGATTTTTAAGTGAATTTCAAAGGTTTTTTTAAATGCTAGTTTCTAACTATGCCTACAGAGGTAGGACATGTGAAGAAAGAAGAAAAAACGCACAGAAAGAAGCAAAAGATGTGCAGAAAGAACCAACAGAGGAGCAGAAAGAGGCCTTGTTGCAAAATCATCCTGTGCCCACAACTTTTTCAGATGGGTACTGGTGGTAACTGACTCTGACTAACCAGAGCCAGTGCTATGCTAAAAGACACTTAGAATACAGTGAAAACACCTACATACACTAGGGAACACTATGCGTTGGGGTACCCCTGTGATTAGCATGACCTCCTCTGCAAGTCCCTAGTACATAATAGGGCAGGGGGATTAAAACGACCTCTTAAAACGCGCTACAGGGCGCGTTTGCACAGTGGTGAAGGGAGGGGGGCCTGAGGTGACATGTGTGCAAACGCACCCCGTGGCGCGTTTTAAGTTGCGGGATTAAGTCCCCTTGAATTCTGAGGGTCCCTGGGGCCCAACTAGCCCCCAGGTACCTACAGTTAGGACCACAGAGCTGAGTTGCAGAGAGGCGTGCCGAGGCCACGCACCTTTTTTCACCTCTCTGCAACGCAACTCTGTTGTGCTTACTGAAGGTACCTGGTGGGCTAGTTGGCCCCCAGGGTCCCTCAGGATTCAAAGGGAATTAATTCCCCAACTTAAACGCACCACAGGGCGTGTTTGCGCACATGTCACCTGAGGCCCCGCCCCCTCCCTTCACCACTGTGCAAACGCGCCCCGTGGTGCGTTTTAAGTTGGGGGATTAGGTCACCTTGAATCCTGAGGGTCCCTGGGGCCCAACTAGCCCACTAGGTACTTCCAGTAAGCACCACAGGCCTGCGTTGCAACGCCTGTAACAAATTGTGCAGTTGTGTTTAGGTAGTGAAGAGGGTCATGCTGGGGGTAGTGTTTTAGGGTTTAGGGTAGTGCAGTGGTGTTTGTGTAGTGTAGGGGGTCATGCTGGGGGTAGATTTAGGGTTTAGGGTAGTGCAGTGGTGTTTGGGTAGTGTAGGGAGTCGTGCTGGGGGAGTGTTTTAGGGTTTAGGGTAGTGCAGTGGTGTTTGGGTAGTGTAGGGGGTCGTGCTGGGGGTAGTTTTTTAGGGTTTAGGGTAGTACAGTGGTGTTTGGGTAGTATAGGGGGTCGTGCTGGGGGTAGTGTTTCAGGGTTTAGGGCAGTGCAGTGGTGTTCGGGCAGTGTAGGGGGTCATGCTGGGGGTGGTGTTTCAGGGTTTAGGGCAGTGCAGTGGTGTACGGGCAGTGTAGGGTGTCTTGCTGGGGGTGGTGTTTCAGGGTTTAGGGCAGTGGTGTTCGGGCAGTGTAGGGGGTCTTGCTGGGGGTAGTGTTTCGGGGTTTAGGGCAGTGCAGTGGTGTTCGTGCAGTGTAGGGGGTCGTGCTGGGGGTGGTGTTTCAGGGTTTAGGGCAGTGCAGTAGTGTTCGGGCAGTGTAGGGGGTCGTGCAGGGGGTGGTGTTTCAGGGTTTAGGGTAGTGCAGTGGTGCTTGTGTAGTGTAGGGGGTCGTGCTGGGGTAGTGTTTTAGGGTTTAGGGTAGTGCAGTGGTGTTTGTGTAGTGTAGGGGTCATGTTTTAGGGTAGTGCAGTGGTGTTTGGGTAGTGTAGGGGGTCGTGCTGGGGGTAGTGTTTTAGGATTTAGGTTAGTGCAGTGGTGTTGGGGTAGTGTTTTAGGGTTTAGGGTAGTGCAGTGGTGTTTGTGTAGTGTAGGGGGTCATGCTGGGGGTAGTGTTTTAGGGTTTAGGATAGTGCAGTGGTGCTTGTGTAGTGTAGGGGGTCGTGCTGGGGTAGTGTTTTAGGGTTTAGGGTAGTGCAGTGGTGTTTTTGTAGTGTAGGGGGTCATGTTTTAAGATGCAACGCTCCAATACCTGACCAGTCTGCACTACATAAAACTGCAAAAAACTAAAAATAAAAAGTGTTTTGCACACTTTTGTCATTGGGCTATATGTGGGCTACATCTGGGTAATATTTGTGCTACATTTGGGCTCTTTTTCACTGGTGGCCATCTTGGAAGACTTCTTTGTTATGAAGTTTCCTAATTTCCTCATTTACTGCAGTCTCCTCAGTAGGAAATGCTTTCAGTTTTTACTTTGATTCCATCAAGAAGGCATTCAGATGTGTCACTCATTTGCCATAAATTCAGAATGTTATTACTCTAGTTGTTCATTAGATCACTGTAGTAAAGCTACTGCTCACCAAGGAGTTAACTGGAAGTCTACTGCTGGTATTGAAAGTGATTGTTTCAGTCTGCATGTCAGAATTTTCTAATGAAATAGAAGAGGATTTGAGATCTCACTTAAAACATGCACTAAATTTTCTTTTTGCAGCACTAACCATAATTTCTATGGCAAAATGAACCCCCTCATTTTGTTCCTTTTTAAATTAAATGTTTTAAGTGTTACCAGTTTATTCCAATCAAGATGGCTTCAGGTGTGCCATACTTTTGTCATAAGTAAGACTGTTAGCGCTCTAGTTGTTCTTTAGAACACTCTGGGAAGCTGCAGTAGAACACAAAGGCATCAACTGACAGGCTGCTCCTGTTGAAATATAACAGGAAGATATTTGAGATCACACTTCAAACATGTCCTAATTTTTCTTTCTACAGCACTAACCATAATTTCTATGACAAAATGAACCCCGTCATTTTGTTCCTTTTTAAATTAAATGTTTTAAGTGTTACCAGTTTATTCCAATCAAGATGGCTTCAGGTGTGCCATACTTTTGTCATAAGTAAGACTGTTAGCGCGCTAGTTGTTCTTTAGAACACTCTGGGAAGCTGCAGTAGAACACAAAGGCATCAACTGACAGGCTGCTCCTGTTGAAATATAACAGGAAGATATTTGAGATCACACTTGAAACATGTCCTAATTTTTCTTTCCAGAGCACTAACCATAATTTCTATGACAAGATGAACCCCATCATTTTGTTCCTTTTTAAATTAAATGTTTTAAGTGTTACCAGTTTATTCCAATCAAGATGGCTTCAGGTGTGCCATACTTTTGTCATAAGTAAGACTGTTAGCGCGCTAGTTGTTCTTTAGAACACTCTGGGAAGCTGCAGTAGAACACAAAGGCATCAACTGACAGGCTGCTCCTGTTGAAATATAACAGGAAGATATTTGAGATCACACTTGAAACATGTCCTAATTTTTCTTTCCAGAGCACTAACCATAATTTCTATGACAAGATGAACCCCATCATTTTGTTCCTTTTTAAATTAAATGTTTTAAGTGTTACCAGTTTATTCCAATCAAGATGGCTTCAGGTGTGCCATACTTTTGTCATAAGTAAGGCTGTTAGCACTCTAGTTGTTCTTTAGAACACTCTGGGAAGCTGCAGTAGAACACAAAGGAATCAACTGACAGTCTCTGCCCTTGTTGGATGTACATGTTTTACTGAGAATGTCAGACTTCATTCTCACATGACTGAGAAAGATAATGTGAATTTACAGAAAATATGCTCTCATTTTAGCTTCTGGGGCACCTTCCAAAACTGTATGGGACAAGCATGTGAAAATAGTTTTCTCTCAAACATGATTTATGATATCCCAGCAGAAGGTTTTTCACAGGGTAAAATCACCTTAGAACACACCACAATTCCTGAAATTAGTATGGTACCATCAACAAATGAATTCTAATGTAACTAAAGTCTGTTATCACCCTTTATAGTTCTCCTTTTGGTAACCCTCAAAATCTTCGATTCACTACAATGCATTTCAATGGGGTACTATCATTTATATTGGTCCCAAGATGGCTGCCAGCAATTCCAGGATGAAGTGCTGACAGCCAATCAGATCTCACGATGACATGTGTGGTTAGGCTCCGCCCAGATATATATGTGTTTTTACTTTTGATTTTCTCAGCAACTACTGAACGGATTTACACCATTTAACAAAAAGGGTTCTTTCTGAACCAAGAACTACCTCTTTGCCAAATTTGGTGTAATTCCGTTCAGCAGTTCGAGCTGTAGCCTTGCATAAAGTTTCCTATGGGAAATTGATTTTTGACTATTATGTTTTTAATTTCTCCGCAACTACTGAACGGATTTACACCATTTAACAAAAGGGTTCTTTCTGAACCAAGAACTACCTCTTCGCCAAATTTGGTGTAATTCCGTTCAGCAGTTCGGGCTGTAGCCGTGTCTAAAGTTTCCTATGGGAAAATGAATGGGGAAAACACGTTTTGGGACCCCCCTTTTTTCTCGGCCCGCGCTTGACGAATCACCCTGAGACTTTCAGGGTAGGAGCGGACCAGAGCGGGCCATAAAGTTTGAAAATTTCATGAAGATTCGTTAACCGACGCAAGAGTTATTTCAAATAGAATGTCGCGGATTTCCTATGGAAAATAGGTCCTAACTATAACTATCTACTGGCGACCGCCAGTAGATAATATATTTTCACTGAAAATTCGTTAAAACGCGCTCTCAGAAAGGAAGGACGCTGTGTCGATAAATCACCGCTGTTTATTCACAACGCGTTTCGCCTGACAACAGGCTTGATCACGTGAAATGAAAAGACCAATGTCGGCACACTAAATGGTGAAAGTAATAAACATAGAAGAGGCTCAATGCTATCCCAGTTTGGCAGACATCTTGTGCAAGTTAAAAGATGCCTCATAGTAAAGTAACTAAATACAAGCGCATCGGCATTTCAAATATATAGCTGCCTTGTTGTTACATAAACATGTTTATAGATGCCACAAGTGTGTGCGTGCACATTAAATAAAAACAGCACAAATATCGGCCAATTTGAGTAAAACTGCACAAAAAACTGCATAAACATCTACATTGCACATTGCAGGCAGTAAAAGTACAGATGTCCATCCACTGATGTTCTTATGGATACTACTGTTGGTTGGCAACAACACGACATGTGGCCAAGAGGACAATTCGGCCACATGTCGTGTTGTTTTACTCAAATTGGCACGGACACATACAGGGCAAAACATCAATTACCATGTTTACTTGACAACGTGTTTTGGTTTACATGCTGTGGGGATTTGATTAGTATATTGGTCACACATGACAGCCATGCATTTGAAATGCCTATCAAGAGTAGTGTTGTTGGAAGGACACATGTATTTTTACATTTGATGATATGCAATGCCGATATTTGTGCTGTTTTGAATAAACAGCAGTGATTTATCGACACAGCGTCCTTCCTTTCTGAGAGCGCGTTTTAACGAATTTTCAGTGAATAATCACGTCGGTGTGCTCCGCCGACACATGCGCCACTCTCCACGGGTCCCCGGTGACTCAGAAGGAGCGTCAAAATTGGGTTGGTAACGTAGCGAGAGTCACGTCTTGGACCGGCCACGACTCCTTGCCCAGAGAGATATTGCAGAGGGTGCCACGGATCCCAATGGTAGCACCGAGTGTCAGGTAAGCGGTAGTCTGCTTTCTTCCGTCCTTAGGGGTGGGGGAGAGGTGCCCGACGGCGGCCGGGGGCCGTGTTTTCCCACCTCCGGGGAAACGGGAACGCACTGATTTACTGCGGTGCCTAACGTGCTCCTGAACATTTACATCGGGGTCATTACATGCAGCAGCCAGGAGTAGTTATCATTTATTCTCCTCCCTCGTATCTCGAGCAGCTCGATCTTTTCCTGCAATACAGGTATCATCAGTGAGATACAGAAAAACGCATCTGCTCAAACTGAGGCAAGGGAAGTGTTGCAAGGCAGAGAGAACCTACTATTCAGTAGGGGGACAGACTGACACTGTGTCGCATGACATTGACTTCACCGCTGGGGATAAGATGAATGAGGAAGAGGAAAGGAAGTCAGCAGCACGGGTCCTGTTTGCAAGGAGGACAGGTTCCAGTTCCAATACGTGTGCAAATATCAAACAGGTGCAACCCAATGAGGAGAAACTACGAAGATATGAAAAACTTAAAAAAACTGAAATCACTAAGTGGTGGGAGGCAACATCTTTACAGAACTATGTAGATCAAGAAATGGTCCCCAGAGGGCTAAGAATATTCACTACTCCCACGTACGAGAAACCAAACCCACTGATGTTGGAAGAATGGTCAACTAACTCAGCTCAAAGCTCAAGGAGGATGTTAGAAATTCTCATAAAGTCCGCCTGGCTGGACAGAGAGGCCATTCTGGAGGAAATTAAAGAGTTGATGGATGAACTCAAGAAGAACATGGAGACGGAAGCACTGGATAAATCCCTGACCAGTATCAAAGAGAGGATCAATAAACACGAGGGAGAGATTAAAATGCTCAAACAGAGGAAATTAAATTGTGACTATATGGATTACGAAAGTGGAAGAATTTTGACA